>MU223442.1:1820516-1830545 GCA_018584345.1 Thuja plicata | reverse complement strand
TGACTTCCATCAGCCTCGTTATCATCATCATTAGGATTAAGATTAACATTATGTGTCATTTGACATTTAAGATCATCAACCATTTTTATCTATTTTTTAACATACTCAATACCTGCTACTTTCAAGGATGCAAGACAATTAATGGAATCAAGCACAAAGAGGACCAAAAATAAAACAACCCAAGAATACTCTCGAGGTCTGAGAGGAAAAGGAACTTCTCTCAATGCAGTTATAAACCTTCTAAAAAATAGAATTATTTATTCTCTCTCCATTCTCTTCATTCTCTTTGTTATTGACAGTGTTACTTTTTCCTGGAGATCTTGTTGCAAAACATCTATATCTCTAATAACATTTTTAAAATTAGGTAAAGGCATTTTAGATACAAGAGTATCATCTAAATCAATCACATTTACCTCCTCTTGTTCTTAAACTCTAACAAATATATAAATCTATTTTGTAAGGCCAAGAGGAGGAGGTACACCAAAAGTGCTTTGGTGACTTTGAATTCTACTACAACCCTTTCTCTTTGAACACGACTGAGACTTAAACTTTGACATCACATTTGTGTCCACACATGAACCATCACTTTGATAATGCATATTTTCTTCTTTTTTACAAGTACTTAAATTCACATCATGTAGTTACACATTTCAAAAGATAATAGATCTCACATAATACATAACTTAAATGTTCAATAATGAAGTAAGCATAATAATACGAACAACCTTTCCCTTTCTTAGTGCATAGCTCACTTAATAGGGAAACACTTTTTACAAATGAATTTCATGGAAAAATACATTTGACTCATGAAAATGAAAATAGATGGATATGTTGTAGTGGCTACAAGTTATCTTGTTGGCTGGAAATATTTGTTGATCTGAAGATATCTTTATATATGCATTAGGTTCCTTGGTAGAGTTGACACCTCTTTGTAGAGGACAAACATTTAAATATCTGAAACTTCATGGATAAAATTTGTTCATTGACCAACTGAAGCACTTCAACACCCACTTATCCAACAATAAGACATCATATGGATTCCTTTCTCAAAAATTTCTAGGTTCTTCATCATAAGAGATCAAATATGCTTCATCTCTACTGCAAATCACTTGGTTCTTTTTTAGTTCTTTTCAAACAGAGATCTCAGAGTCACCACTCACAACATGTGAGATAATTGGAAATAATCTTAAAATATGGAGAAAGCTAGATATACTTACACATTGGATGATATCATAATTGAGTATTATTGATTTTATTGGCATTCATGTTTCATCACTAATGTCAACATATGTTTCTGTGGATTGAACATGCTGGTTATTACTATTGTATGATGATTGACAAAAGATGAAGTGGTAGCCCTAGTCTCTAGAAGAGAGAAGAGAGGTAAGGTTAAATTTCAAGGAAAGTTACCTTTGAAATGTTTTTCATGTAACAACATTGGTCATTTTGCATCTCTATGTCTTACAAGGGTTCCAAAACATAAACCTATGTTTTACAAATCAAAGTATTCAAAAGAAAACCTTGTTATTATGCTAGTGAAGGCATTTCTCATGATGATGTTGATTATGATGAAATTGGATATATTGCTATTAAGGATGATGAACGTATACTTGAAGAAAAATCCTTAGTATCTCATGTTGAAAAGAAATCAAAATGGGTTTATAGATAGTGGTTGTTCACATCATATGACTGGAGATAAAAAAAATGTTTGTTATTCTGAAAAGATATGATGGTGGTGTTGTTAGGTTTGGTGAAAATACTCCTAAGCTTATCATTGGATTTGGATCTATTTCTCTAGATGGAAAGACTAATACTGATAATGTACAAGTTTTTGATGGGCTTAAGAATAATCTGTTGAGTGTTGGACAACTAGTGCATAGAGGTTATCAACTGAAATTCATTGATGGGAAATGTTCTATTAGAAGTAAATCAGGAGACTCTATAACATTTGGTACTAAATCTAGACGTAATGTATTTGAATTCAACACATATGAAGCTTCTTGTTTTATTGTCAAGGTGGATGACAATTGGTTATGTAATAGAAGATTTTGTCATGCTAACTTTGATAAAATTGTGAAGGCAAGTATGAAAAATGTAGTAAGAGATCTACATAAGATTGTGAAACCATCTAATACTATGTGTAGAGATTGTGTGTTATGGGGAAGCAGACTAGAAGTAGTTTTAAAAGAAAATATTATTCAGCTAAAGGGAAGTTGGATCTGGTACATACAGATTTGTGTGGTCCTACAAGGGAAAGATCTTATTATGGTGGAAGGTAATTTATAATTTTTGTTGATGAATTTTCTAGATTGATGTGGGTTACATTCTTGAGAGAGAAATTTGAGGCATTTGAAAATTTCAAATTTTTAAAATCAAAAGTTGAAAATGAATCTGGTTTGAAGAAAAAATATTTGAGATAAGATAGAGGTGGTGAGTTTACTTCATTCTTATTTAATATGTACTATGAAGAGCATGGAATATTCAGACAGACATCTGCTCCTAGGACACCACAACAGAATGAGATAGTAGAGAGAAGAAATAGAACAATATTAGATGCTACAAAAACTACGTTCTTGGAAGGAAATGTACCAAAGGTTCATTGGGGAGAAGCTGTTGGTACTTCTATACACAATTTGAACAAAATTCATATTAGAGAATGTACAAGTAAGACTCCTTATGAATTATGGTTTGATCATACTCCTACTATAAATATTTTAGAATATTTGGAAATAAATGTTATATCAAAAGAGATGATGAGATAGTGAATTTTGATGCTAGAAGTGATAAAGGTATCTTCCTTGGTTATTCTACTAAGAGAAACGTAAAAAAATGTTTCAATATGAGATTTAGGAACTTGATTGCAAGCGCTAGTGTGAGGATAGGTGAAAAGTGTTGGAAAGTGACAATGCAAGAAATTGTTATATTGTCATTGATGTCAAACCTTAACTGGTGAGACTATTGTTATTTGTTTGAGTACCATATCTATTTTTGATGAAGAAGATTTAACAAGAATACCAAGTGAATGGTTGAGTTAAGACAAATAAAAGGGTACTTGATCAGTTGGCACTCTAGCAAAGTAATTAGTTGTTTATCTTTCAAAGACAATTTTTTTGGTTGTTTTGTGCCGAGCAAAGTTGCTTGTGCTGAGAAAAGTTGTTCGTGATGACCAAAGTTGTTCAATGTCGAGCACCATCAAAATTACTGAGTGCAAATAGTGATGTTGGCTGAATTAGAGTAATTGGATTAATGACGAGATTTGAGATCTCTGGCCAACTTAGTTAATTTTATTGGGATATCTAATGTTAATTAAAGATTGATCCACATCATTTAATGTATGGGTAACCGTAATTAATGCATGGCTTCAAGATTTAATTAGAGACTACTTTGGAGAAGTAAATGCAATGCAAAGATGGTATGATCTGTTAAATCTGACCTAACCTAAGATCTACGATCTTTTTTAAGCGGAAAAATATTTATCTGACCTAAACAAAGAGGTATATGATAACCTCAAGGGGTTATTCATTTAGTATGAAAGAGGTGTGTTTCTGAATGTGAAGTGGATGTGTATGCAAGAGGTTTTCATAGTTGATTTACTGTTTGGCATGATCTAGCAGAAAAGGCTGAATATAGAAGCAGAGAGTTGCATGTGTGATTGCTTGACGGACTTCCAAGTAGATCAAAAGGTTGAAATTACAATGCAGGCTATCCAGTAAGTTAACATTAGAGCTGTAATTGGATCTAAATTGCAAAGTAAGTTGTGTGTATCAGATCACAACTGGTGATTACTTTCTAACCATTGTATCAGTTAAAATCCTTTAACAAGGTTGACCTAACAGTCATTTGTATAAGTCCTCTAACAAGGTGACATTTAGGTGGAATGTTCTAAGTTCTCTAACAAGGCCACTCCTGATAGGGTGATTAAATCCTTTAACTAGGTCACACCTAATAGTGTGTTATTGTAACCTTTAACAGCGTTGGCTCCTCACAGAGCTCATTTCAGAAGAGTGAAAACTTGGTATCATGTTACTAGTGGTTTTTCCCATTTTCTTATGGTTTGTTTTACTGTTATGTTTCTACAAGATAATTTCAATTGACAGTAAACTGCATGATTAATTTGTTGACATATGCTATTGCTGCCGAGTAGATCTGAAATACAGAAAGTTTTTGTTTGCTACATCTAGACCTGAGGATAAATAATTCACCCCTCCCCTCTTAGTTATTCTAAATTCATTCTAACAATTGGTATCAAAGCTAAGTCTCCTAAAAATAGTTTTAAGGTACTTGGAGAGCAAATATCAAGATGTATAAGAAGGAGGTTCCAAAGCTGATCAAAGATAACTTCCCTGCATGGCAGAGTTTAATGAAACTACATTTGGCTGGTATTGGAGATGATTCTAAGAGACTTATTGAAAATGCCTATGTACCACCTACTACTCCTCTCACAGCTGCACAACTAAAATAAAAGCAAGAGCACAATCAAGCAATGTTGGAGATCACCTCCTCATTGAGCTCTGTAGAGTTTGATGATATAAAGAGCTGCACAAATGCAAAGAATATGTGGGACAAACTTGTAACTGTCTATGGTGGAGACACAAATGTGCTGAGAGTTAAATCAGAAAGTCTAAGAGGTAATTTTGATTAGATGAAAATGCAAGAAGGTGAAAATGTTATTCAGTACTATGGTAGAGTAAAAGAAGTTGTAAATGCAATTAGAGGGGATAATGGAAAAATTGATGAGAACACCATTATGAGAAAGGTACTGAGAGCTTTACTTCTTGTATATGCTATTAGAGTTTCTGCAATTCAAGAATTGAGATGTACTCCTAACAATAATCTGAATCTGGAAAATATGATAGGCAGACTCACTGCATTTGAAATGTCAAATTATGATAACTATAATCCACAAGGGATTGATTCTTATTTTAGATCACAGCTGGTTCTCAATAAATCTAAGAAAGGAAAGAAACATGTGGACAGTGACAGTGACACTTGAGATGATGATCTTGAAGAACTTGAGGCACTTAAGGAAAAAAGTCTTTCCAGAGGAAAGGGAAAATACAGAGGTAAACTTCCTATTATTTGTTTTTCATGCAATAAAATTGGTCATATAGATGCTAGATGTCCTGACAAAAATGAAAAAGATGAAAGAAAGGACAAAAAATACAAAGAATACAAACACAGAAAGGATGACCGAGACTTTGGGAAATATAAGGACTACAAAGAGAAAGGTAAGAAATCTTTCTATATTGCTAAAGAAAATTTTGACAATGAAACTGATAATTATGATGACAGTGATATAGAAGTTGTTTATGTTGCAATGAAAGAAGATTCTGATGATGATGTGAATACTACACTAATCTCTTATATGAGTAAAAATGATCATTGGATCATTAACAGTGGTTGTTCCCATCATATGACTGGTGACAAAGATAAGTTTGAAAACCTAAACCAATGTAAAGAAGGATATGTAAAATTTGGAAATGATACACCATGTCTTATCAAAGGTAAAGGATTGATTAACCTGACTGAAAAAATCAGATGTGATGATGTGTATTTGGTTGATGATCTTAAATATAATTTTCTGAGTGTTAAACAATTGAACACTTCTGGTTACAAAGTTGAATTCCATCATAGAAAAGCAAAGATCTATGATTCTACTGGAGAGTTAGTTGGAAGTGGTGATCAGACTAAGGGTAACTTATTTTATCTAGATTTATCTAAAGAAACATGTTTCTTTGCACAATACAATGATGTTTAGTTATGACATAACGGGTTGTGTCATGTGAACTTTGATAACTTGGTAAGCATAAGTAAATTGAAAAAGGTTAGAGGGCTACCTAAGTTAAAGAAACCTAAGAATGCTATGTGTAAACAATGTCAACTAGGAAAGATGACTAAGTCTAGTTTCAAAAGTAAAACACACATATGAGAGGAAATTCCAGAATTGGTCCATATTGATCTCTGTGGTCCCATTGGAGAAAGAAGCTATTGTGGTGCTAGATACTTTATTCTATTTGTTGATGATTATTCAAGGATGATGACTGTAATGTTTCTCAAGGAAAAATTTGATGCATTCCAGTTATTTAAATGGTACTTAGCTAAAGTTGAAAAGGAAACATGCACAAGTTTGAAATGCTTAAGATCTGACAGAGGTGGAGATTTTATTTCTAATGAGTTTAATAGGTTCTACAATGACCGAGGCATAAATAGAAAGATGTCCACACCTAGGACTCCTCCACAAAATGGTATTGCTGAACGAAGGAACAAATCTATCATGGACTGTGCTAGAACACTAATGATGGAGAAAAATATTGCACAAAAATATTGGAAAGAAGTTGTAAGTACTACAGTATATACACTGAATATAGTTCAAATAAAGAAAGGCATATATGCTACACCTTATGAACTTTGGTATGGTTATGCACCTAGTGTAAAGTATTTGGAAGAAAAAGTTTTATACTAGAAGACAACAAAAATTGAAAACTAGATGCTAAAGGTGAAGAAGGCATATTCCTTGGTTAGTCAACGAAAAGCAAAGCATACAAATGTTTGAATTCTAATACTAAAAAAATTTTTGAAAGTGAAAATGTTAGAATTGATGAGTTTGCAGAAAGAAATGAAGCTAAAAGTACACAAGAGCCTTAAAGCTATAGATCATTCGTATATCTAGATGTGGAAGATTCTAATTCACTGCCTGAGACTACTGCTAAACAATAGCATGCACTTGCTGAGTCACAGAGTGGAGTTGCTGAGCAACTGGAAGTGAATGCCAAGCTATCTGATGGAGATGCCGAGTCATAGAATCAACCAGAACTGAATATAGAGAATGAACCTAAAGCAAGGACTGAGCCTACCCTAGAAAAATATGTGAGAAGAAATCACAATTTTGATCAAATCATTGGATCAAAGGATTCTGCTGTTATGACAAGAAGTAAGTTGAAAAATGACACATGTCTGTTATGTGAACTTGAGCCCAAAATAGTGAAAGATGCTTTAGAAAATGAAGATTGGATACAAGAAATGAATGAGGAAATTGAACAAATTGAGAAGGAAAAAACTTGGACACTTGTACCTAGGCAAAAGGATAAAAATGTAATTGGCACAAAGTGGGTATTCAGGAAGAAACTGAATGAACATGGAGATGTGGCAAGAAAAAAAGCTAGACTAGTATGCAAGGGTTATGTACAGGAGAAAGGAATTGACTATGGTGAAACCTTCACCCCAGTTGCAAGATTGGAAGGTGTCAGAACCTTACTTGCATATACAACCTATAAAGGATTCAAAGTTTATCAGATGGATGTGAAATCTGCATTTCTCAATGAAATCTTGAAAGAAGTGTATATTGAGCAAGCTGATGGTTTTATAGACGCAAACAAAAGGGATATGGTTTGCAGATTGCACAAAGCATTATATGGATTGAAGCAAGCACCAAGAGCATGGTATGAGAGATTGCATAATTATCTGATCAAGATTGGATTTGCAAGAACCAGTGACAACATCAACCTGTACTTAAAGATAGAACAAAGAAAAGGTACATTATTAGCTGAAATTTTTGTAGATGACATCATATTTAGTGGTCAAGATGTGTTATGTCAAAAATTTGCATTAGAGATGGAAACTGAGTTTGATATGTCTATGTTTGGTGAAATAAAATTCTTTGTTGGTTTACAAATCTATCAAATGAAGAATGGTATCTATATCACTTAATCTAAATATATCAAAGAGATACTGAAAACTTTTGGAATGAAAGAATCCAAACTAGTGAGTACACCCATGGATACTGGATAGAAACTGACAAAAGATGATGACACAAAAGAAGTGAACCAAACACTCTACAGATCAACGATTGGAAAACTACAGTATGTTGTACACAGTAGACATGATATTGCCCTAGTTGTTGGAATTGTTGCAAGGTTTTCTGCTAAACCCAAGGAAACTCACATGATGGGAGTAAAATGGATTCTAAGATATTTGAAAGGAACTGATGACTATGGTCTATACTAAAAAAAGAATGACAAGTTTGATCTCAGAGTTTACACTGACTCTAACTAGGCTGGAAATGTTGATGATAGGAAAAGCACTACTAGTGGAGCATTTCTTTTAGGAAAGAGATTGATCTCCTGGACAAGAAAGAAATAGAACTGCACCTCACAATCTACAACTGAAGCCAAGTATGTGGCAGCAGTAGTTAACTATTCTAACATTGTGTGGTTGAAGATACTACTGAAAGGTATGAAGAAAGAAATCACTAACCCAGTTGTCATATATTGTGATAACATGAGCACTATTAATATTTCTAAAAATATTGTCATGCACTCAAAGACAAAGCATATAGCTATCAAGTATCATTACTTGAGGGAGCTAGTTCAAATTAAAGAAGTGAGACTGGATTATGTTAACACTAAAGAACAATTAGCAGACATATTCACAAAAGCACTACCCAAGGATGCTCATGAGTATCTATGAGGTAAATTGGGGATGATTCCCTTAACTAAGGCTAATTAAGTTATGTATGGTACTGTTGCATCAAATATTACATTCAGAATATTTGACACATTGATGCATAGTAAGTCACACTTTAGGATGTTTGCTAAAGTTGTGAAGATGAACAAGGACAGAAATGAAAAATTAGTCATAATCAAGATGATAGGATCAGCATGAGACTGAAGATCTACATGATAATGATATTGACATCTTTGGCATTGTTGTCAAAGAGGGAGAGATTAACTATAAAGAGGGAGAGATTGCCTAGAAGAAGAGATTACCAAGAAGGAAAGATTACAAAGAGGCAGAAATTACTATTGAAAACATTGATGTAATTATCCACTCAGAGGGAGTCTACAGATGATTAGACATAGATGATTATAGTGTGATTACAGACACAGAGTGAGAAATGTTTTATAGATAAGAATTAGAATGAAGCTAAAGACATTAATGAAGATTCATTCATATCAAGGAACACAAGTGAATTTTTTGGATTGGTTGGTAACTATGCTTGTTAAATCATTGTTTTAATATTTTGTGTTGCCATCAATGCCAAGGAGGGAGATTGTTGGAAAGTGACAATGCAAGAAATTGTTATTTTTTCATTGATGTCAAACCTTAACTGGTGAGACTATTGTTATCTTTTTGAGTACCATATCTATTGTTGATGAAGAATATTTAACAAGAAGACCAAGTGACTGGTTGAGTTAAGGCAAATAAAAGGGTACTTGATCAATTGGCACTCTGCCAAAGTAATTAGTTGTTTATCTTTCAAAGATATTTTTTTGGTTGTTCTGTGCCGAGCAAAGTTGCTTGTGCCGAGCAAAGTTGTTCATGACGAGAAAAGTTGTTCAATGCTAAGTACCATTGAAATTTCTAAGTGGAAACAATGATATTGCCTGACTTACAGTAATTGGATTAATGATGAGATTTGAGATCTCTGGCCAACTTGGTTAATTTTATTGGGATATGTAATGTTAATTAAAGATTGATGCACGTCCTTTAATGTATGGGTAACCATAATTAATGCATGGTTTCAAGTTTTAATTAGAGACTACTTTGGAGAAGTAAATGCAATGCAAAGATGGAATGATCCATTGGATCTGACCTAACCTAAGATCTATGATCTTGTTTAAGCGACAAAAGATTTATCTCACTTAAACAGAGAGGTATGTGATAACCTTAAGGGGTTATTCATTTAGTATGAAAGAGGTGTGCTGCTAAATGTGAAGTGGATGTGTATGCAAGAGGTTTGCATAGTTGATTTACTGTTTGGCATGATCTAGTAGAAAAGGCTAAATATAGAAGTAGAGAGTTGCATGTGTGATTGCTTGACGGACTTCCAAGAAGATCAGAAGGTTGAAATGACAATGTAGGAAATCCATTAAGTTAACAGTAGATCTGTAATTAGATTTGAATTGCAAAGTAAGTTGTATGTATCAGATCACAACTGCTGATTACTTTCTAACCATTGTATCAGTTAAAATCCTTTAACAAGGTTGACCTAATAGTCATTTGTATAAATCCTCTAACAAGGTGACATTT
>MU223442.1:1788734-1800090 GCA_018584345.1 Thuja plicata | reverse complement strand
ACTCAGAATGTTCTAATTTTCCAGGTGAAGGTTCATCTTAGTCATATAAGAATGCCAGTTGAATTTCATTGCCAGATCATCTGTATTGGCGAAGTTATTAAGGATTTACTGTTGAGTTTTTAGGGTGTAAAACCTTTGAGCTCAATTTTTAGGACCTTAGAGGCTCTGGATCGAGGTTAAACCCCTAGCTAACTGGTGCTTCACAAGTTAGGCACTGTAGATCGTGATCTCCCCTTTCTAGAAAGTGGTTATAATAGCCAATCGGAGCTACGGTTCAAAATTTATGGATTCCGGAAGTTGGGCTACCTAATCTCATGTTTTGTAAATATTTAAAGCCGACCCTTTTGTAATAAAAGTGAAAAATAATTAAGTGCTAAGGGTAGTCGGCCTTAATGGCTATATTTCTAGAACCTTCTCAGGCGGTGAAAAAATTCCTATTTAAGGAAGGCCTGTGGTGTTTTCTAGGGCAGTTTTGGGTGGTTATTTGAGGCTTTGTCCTACAGATTATTGTAAGGGATGCCCATGTGGCTTTTGATATTATAATTCTGAAGTTTGTAATTCCACATTTGTGGACCCAATAAGAAGCCAATTTTTTGTTCTTGCAAATTTCTGTTGTTTCTCTTTGTTTCTGTCATGTACTTGTGGTATTAAGGGGAGTCCCCTTCATTAGTTATGGAAGAAGAAGATATTGAACATGATGAAGAAGCAGATGATGAAGATCGAGATGATGGTGATGATGATGGTGATGGTGATGATGATGATGATGATGTTGATGTTGATGATGATGATGATGGTGATGATGACGATGATGATGGTGATGATGGTGATGATAATAGTGGTGGTGATGATGATGATGATGATGATGATGATGATGATGATGATGATGATGATGATGATGATGATGATGATGATGATGATGATGATGACGACGACGACGATGACGATGAAGATGATGATGATGATGATGATGATGGTGATGATGATGATGATGATGATGATGATGATGATGATGGCGATGGAGATGATGATGAGATGGATGAAGAAGATGATCAATGACATATTCCAATGATTACATATTTATTGTGTTTAATTCTAATGATTACAACATAGGTAATTTATAATTACCAATGCTTTGCTTGCGATGCTCAATTAATTGATGTTGATACATGTATATATTGTGTTTGATTATCACCCTTTTTGCAAATAGGCAATTGACTATAGACATCGTCACCCCTTCTGTTGATGATCTTGCATTCCATATATAAGGTAAATTTGTTCATGTTTACGATGTTGCATATTATTCATGTTGTCTTCTAAGTTATTTGTAGCATATGTATCATGTAATTTTTAGCTAACTTAAGATAAATGATTAACATATGCAGGAAATTTAACCCCTTTGGCATGGATCATGCACAGTGACATAGATCAGCAGGTATAAATCAATAAATAGACATAATTTACTTATATTCTTCTTTTTTATCACTGAGCACGTATGTTATAAATAGACATATTATATATAATCATATAATGTATATATAGACAAAGAATAACCGTATAGACATATAATTATATAATCACTTTTAACTTAGTACATTTTATATCTCCCACGTATAGACAATGAAGAACCGTATGTATGGGTCACGACTTGATTATTCTAAATATATTATTTAAATAATATCAAAATTCTATTTGAAGTGGGGACATGACAATACCTCATTTGATGGATTGTAGGACCCACCAAATAGGTTCGTGTCAGATCTATCTACATCGAATGAGGGAAATGAGGGAATGATAGATGAAAGTTGTACATGTAGTACGGCTAAAATAGGGAGATTAACTAGAGGTCAAAAGATTAGAAAAAAATTTGATAAATGCATGCAATTTTTCCTTGCTAAAGGGGGGTCATGTTTTTATGATGAAGAGACCAAAGGCGACATCAAGGTGCCCTTTCGGTACACACATATTGAGAAAGAATGGGTACCCAAAGAGCTACCTCCAATTAACACTAATTTTTGTGTTAATGAGAGGATATATCCCGTAGCTCCATCCTCATTACATGGTTTGGGCCTATTTTCCATGGATGGGATAAAGGTATGTATACAACAAAGTTGTTGAATTGTTCAAGTATGTCGGTCCGTATTACAATTACAATGATTGGATGTGGATTTTGCAATATAAAAAAAGTATGCATAGGTATGCACTATCAGCAAATTATATACAATGGAAAGAAAATTACCAAAGTAAAAGATTTGCAAAGTACATTGATGGGAGACCAAAAGAAATAGGTAATATTGCGGGTTTTATAAATAGTACGCGACCTTCCTCAACTAATAAGCAACCCAATTGCATATTTGAGGTGCATGAGGGGAATCAAGTTTTTGTATGTGCGATAAAATCAATAAGTGCAAGGGAAGAACTACTAATAGATTACCATTTAAATTGCATAGATACAAACAAAGTTACTATCATGAGGGTGGTAAGTACTATATACCATTTTATTGATAAGTTTTTTTGCTAAGTCTATTGCTTTCAGTTCGCTGAGGTTTTTATATTTAATCTTTGTCACAGGACGATATGCATCCCACACATGATAGAGGCCATGAGGATGCTCTTCCCACCCATTCTTCAGCAACGGTAAACCTTATTGAAATTGTACAAATTAGATAGTTGAAATTTTTTATATTATTACGTTATTTTATTCAGGTTTTCAAGTTTTTATGATAGTTTTACTGATATTCCTATCACAATTTGATGTTCGGGATAGGGGAAAAGCACCTGCAACAACAGAGGCAATAGCTACCCCTTCTGATGATGATATCATAGAAACGCCTAATATGACAATTATGTTGAGGAAAAAACTAAAAAAAATCAATTTAGAAATTATGAGTATTTCGGATGAAGCAAATCGAACCGAGGAGATGCTAAAGAGGCAATCTAAATTGATGGCACAAGCATGTCATTATGAAGTAAGAAATAATAAATATTTAGTTATAACAAAAGTTCAATAAAGGTTTATATTTTATACTCTTTTATGTTGTGAAGTAAAATATGTAATACATGTTCTTGTTACAGGATTTTTTTGAAACTCTAGTACCTAGTCAAAGACAACACGATGAGGCTAGTAGTAGCAGAGCTCTGGCCACCTCAGGTAAAATAATCCTTTAGTTGACAAGTTACAAGGAATTTTTTCTTTGGAACATTCAAAAACTTCTTAAGTTAACTCTTTTATTATTTCAGAATGTCTTTGCTAACAATGTATTGTTCAGTTCATCAAGTGCAGGTGACTCCTCCTAGGAGGTTGACAAACATCCATCCGAGATTGCCAAGTGCAATGTCAGCAACAAGGGGCATGCAAAAATTGACACCTTCAAGGTCTATGTATGGTAAATCCTTGTTTTCCTATATTTGGTTTTGTGTTAATCATGATTTGATAATTTCTACTTTAATCTTGGGTGCATCTCATAGTGGATTAATTTTGCGGAGTAGGAGATACACCAGTGGCACTGTCTGGTATGCCAGATATAGATCAAAGTACATGTATTGGTGATAATTCACCATCATTTCCTGGATCTACCTATGTTTCTAGCACAGGAGTTATGCGAACGTCATTCTTGATTAACTATAATGAATTGATGCCTTTAAAATGTCCTAAGCTTCCAGGTACTTTAAAATTATTATTTTTTTATATTGTAATATGCATTTACCTATTCATAACAAGTTTTGGATTGATTATCCAATCACATTTTTTGCAGGAAATGATTCATTTTATAAGATTCTTTATGACCTCACACTGAGGATATTCAGGCCCACCATACGTACAAGGTGGAACATCATAAGTGAACTAACCCTATCCCACTATTTTTTTTCATATCATTAATTGGTACGGTATTTTTCCTTTCATTGGGGTCTTTTCTTTTACTATATTCAAGGTACACAACTTTAGTTCATTTTTCTATCTAATAATTTTGTGTTTTTTCTTAAAAGGTGGAACTTGCAAGACAAAAAATTAAAATATCAACTCATTAAAGATTTACAGCATGAGTTTGGTAGTAATATTTTTGGGGAGAAGAAAATTTTAGAAAGAGTTGTCAAACATCTTAAGACTATGAGGGACTCATATAGAAAGAGTCTCATCCAGGACGCAAAGTATGAGCATCCTCCCTTTATTCCAGTGAGGGATTGGAATGAGTTCATTTTGGATGCAAAGGAGAAAGGGGATGCTCAAAGAGGAATTATGCCAGCAAATGAGAGAAGAAGGTATGCAATAGTATTAACTACTAGTACAATGTAATAATGCACTAATTACTGATCTTTATATCTATATCCTCTAGCATATTTCAAACTTTTCATAGGTTGCAGGACACATCAAAGGCAACAAAGGCCAGGCTGTAAAAGATTGGGCAGCACAAACTTGGCTCTGGTGGATATTCCAAAATTAAAGCACAAATTGTAAGTAGCAGTAAATGAATTGCAGAGAAAAATTATTTATAAAATGCAAATAATTTTGTTTAATAAAAAAATGCAAGGCTCTGAATTTAACGTAGAGGCCACACCAGAACACAAAAAAATTTCCCTCAAGCAAGGCAATCAAGCCGTGGCTAAACGCCTACTCCAAGCTTCCACTGGCCCAACCCAAGAGTCTCCATCATCATGTGAATAGGTAAATATGCCAAAAAATATATTAGAAATTGAATACTTGAGCAACAATCTATCTGATAATAATGTGCATGACATTGCAATGTAGCCTCTTAGTCGTAACACAGATCCTACTCCGCATGATGAAGCCCTTGATTTGCATTGTAGTGTCGATGGAGGTGTTCATTTGATATTTAAAATTAATTATTTAATTATTAATATAATTTAACATCTTAAATTGAACTTGGTCTAACCTTTTTTGTGTATATTTTAGAGGATACAGAATGTCATGCTAAACGAGTGCCGGAGGATGTTCAGACTAATCACCATGTAGATCATGTGGCACATTCAGGTAAATAAAATTTATGTTTTGTTCTTTCACTTAATTAAATACTTGTAATTCACTAATATAAAATGGTGTGAATTTAACTTATGATGTAGTTGTTATTGCAGTGGACCCCCCTTTGGTGCAGTGGTCTTGTGTTCCTGAACATATAAGGAGGAGACATGCGTTGGAATTAGAATCAGTAGAGGAGGGGAATGACAAGGAAATTTATCTTCCTCTTAGAAATTATGTCATTAAAAAAAATGGAGACCTTAATAGAGTAGAAAGGGGTGTGAAGATCAAGAAACCCAAAAAGAAATAATTATAATAAACATTTTTTGCTAATGAAAGAACCTTGTCTTAATGGATGTAATTTTTTACTAGTAATGTTGATGAATGATGTGTTAATGAATTATTCATGAATGTTGTGTGTTAATGAATTTTATGTGCTAATGAATGTTATCATGTGATTATAATGATTGAATGTTATATTTGAAAAATGGATGAATGAATGAATGAATGTTATTAGATGTTAATGGGGAATTTAGAGTGATGTTAAAGGGGGGAAGGGCCAAATGAGCTTCCACCTTCATGTGGTTGGCCTTGTTAATTAGAGAATATTAAACTATTCTCGAAACCAAGTGAAGCTCAAACTTTAAAGATAAGCTTAGAGTTAATAGTGACAGCCAATCAGCAAGTCAAAATGAAGTTCATCATTACAGGTATCTTACATTCTCAATGTTTTAAGCATTATTAAAAGCACTAATATAAACATTTATTACTGTTATGACTTGTATGCATATCGACACTCTATCACTAGTTTTTTGCACACTTTACTAATCAAATAGGTGTGATGGATTTCCTTTATAGATATTGATTGTATTTTTCTTTTGCATGGATCTCACAGATAATTATGTTAGTAGTTCTATATCTAAATTATTTGGTTTCCCAACTAGCTTAAAAAAATTGTAAGTTCTCTATTTTCTTCTCTCTTCTGTTTTGTGATAGATATAAATAATGGACTTTGATTCACTAGGTTTTCTTTTCTTTTCATATTAAGTGACTAGAAGTAAAATGTGTGGACGAGAAAAAGTTTATACATTCAATTTGTTGAGTTACAACACCCCTAAAACTTCAATATCTATGTAATTTCTCTTTCTTGTTGACCCATAGAGTTATTCTTGGATAAAGCTCCTTGAATAACAATTGTACTCAGGATAGAAATTGTGCTATTCCCTCAAAAGTTGCTAACCTAGAAAAGGAAATGAGTTTTTGAAAATTTGCAAGCATTGATGAAAAGATAATTTATAGGTCACAATTGCAATTTCAATAAATTTGTTTTCGTTTGCAATGGCACAGGGAACATCAGTGAATCAGTGAAGAGGGGAATGTCTCCAATAACATCTGGGGACCTTGTAGGTGGGTACAGGACAATAGAGGGACTTTCCCCATCTCATTGTCTTTGGGATGGTCCCACTTTGGGTTTGGTAGTTTATAGTGCAGGAATGTGAACCAAGGAACACTTCTTTTCACCCCAGTATTTTTTCTCTCTTGCAAATTTTTTGCATGAGTGCCTTTTGAATTAAGTCTTACAACTTTTAGAAATGTGAGATTATCACCATGTGATATTTTCTAGTTGTAATTACAGTCCCGGTTACAAAGATAGATGCACATTATTAGCACTATAATTATTTAGTATAGTTGGCCATGGATGTTCAGTGAGGTTTTGAGGAGTATTGTCCATCCTCCTAAGGTTGTCCAACCTACCCCTCATAGCCTAGTTCATTCTCGTGAGAGTGTCATCAAATTATTTGTAAGATCTTCATGGAAACAAATGGTGTTGATAACCCTTACTCTGCCTAAAATTTTGATACCTATTATATTCAAAGCCAGCCTTTCTCTCCTTCAAACATCGCCTCTTGAACTCATTGGATGATTAATTTACAAGGGGTCTTTCCTTTCTTTCACATGGTTTATTTGTTTAAATTTCCCCTAATATTTATTCATTTTGTTAATATTCTTTTGGGTCATTTGGGTTCCCTTTAGAATTCCTACTTACTATTATACTTTCAAGTTCGATAACACTACTCCAGCCATTTGTGGAATCATATCATTTTTGGGTTGTTTAAGTTTCTTTCAATGTCCCTACTTGCTGTTGTAACTAGTACTTTCATGTTCTATTTAACTACTTTCGTTCATGGAAATTCATAGGATTTTGTTATTTTTTTATAGACATCCTTCATTTGTGATACTGCTAGCAAGATTCAACTATGTAGTTTTTGAGTCAAACTCATTGACACGTGTTTCATGAGTAGTGGTTCACAAGCACCCATCTCTCATGGAATGAATGGAAGACTTATCACTCATCGCATCTAGGTGATGCTCATATGTGAAGCATTGGACCTTCCTAGGAGGTCACCCATTCCAATATGACTCAAACACTTAGCAGTCATTGCATCTAGGTGATGCTCATAGATGAAGCATTGGGCTTTCCCAAGAGGCCCTGTCGTACAGAGTTTTCCATGTCTCCCATCTTTGTAGAAAGAAACTAACTTTAGCAAACACATTCTTTAAAGATGAGGGAAACAACCTATCTTCTCAATATATAATTTATTATTTATATTCTCAAAAATATATTGAACCAAAAAATGGATACAAACAAATTATGATCATAATGTGAATACATAAATTCTAATGGTAATTGAAGTCATGCGAATGATAATTCTAGTAGATCATAAAAGTGGTTTTCAGAAAAAATCCCACAGCTAATTGTAATTGTTTTTTTAGGCTTATGGCTATAGTGCATAGGTTGTTCAAAGCCCATGGATGGGAAAGAGCAGCCACTCCTCTTGTTTGGCATATTATTTTTATTGTTGTTTCAACAAGAATCTTATAGCCCCTGAAAAATAAATAATATTCACTCCACTTTCAGCAAGACCCATTCACCTATGTAACAGATGTTGAATATTGAAATAGCAATTAAATAATTGGTATCATTTATAATTATTGTTGGTTGCAAGGATTTAATTAAGGGAATGAAACCACAAGCTTATAATGAATCAGAAAGAAATATGTAAACCTATAGTAGTCTTCACATTTGGTCTTCATATTAGGATTATGGTGTAGATTATTGACGAAGTCTTGCGACAGTTTTGGCCTACAACCTTAATCTTCACGTTTGGCCTTCATTTTCTACTTATTTTTCCAAAATATTGTGGTTGAATCATTCTGGGAACTTAGCCTATGGTGTTTAAACTGATCTCAAATACGTTTACAATATGCAGAATCTTGACAACAAAATCAACTCAAAAAATGCATTCCAGAACCATTTATTTACAACCTATCACATATTGGAGCAACATAGCTTGTAAACTCAAATATTATGGAAAACTAAATAGTTAGTGCAAAAGGAAAATATGATCTGTAAAACCATTGATAGATTCCTGTGACCATGACAAGACTATCAATATCAATCTTCCTTGATCAAATAAATTGTGAAATTTTTTTATTTTGGTTTCTATATTAGATCACAAAACCCTTTCAATATATATATATAGAGAGACTCCAAATAAATTGATTAAAACATGTAATTATGAACTTTCTTTATATCTAGTAATTCACTCTGTCATTATTTATTTATTTTGATGCAGTTTGTGGAAGTTATTCTGGTCATCAAGGCAAACTCAAAGGCAATAAAATTGCTGAGTAGCTCATCTTGGAACATGGAGGTGCACACTACTATAATATATAATTTTTTGGAGTATTGTTGGTTTCGTATTACATGTTCTATTTATTAACATTTTTATATCACTGATTATTTGAGCAAGCTCATTCATTACACTTAAAATTGTCATACAAATTCCTTCCTAGTTACAACATGCAAAGGAATCTTATTGTATATGGTCGTTCTCATTGAAATTTTGAATTTCTCCAGAGATGGTAAGGAGGAATACATTGAAAATGGGTAATAAATTCATAAATAGGATAGAAATAATTAGCACTTGAACTGTGAGAGACGATGTAAATGGTAGCTGTGATGCTTGGGACAAATGGAATGTTTAAAAATATGATGTGAAAAAGTACAGAGATATTATAAAGACCTAGTTAAGGGATAATCATACAAATATGGATAAAAGGATCCCAAATAAAAATTACACTGTAATTATCGAAAACATTTTTCTTAAGGTTTAGGATGAGTTATCAATAAATTTGTAATAACAAAAATACTATCTACACCATCATCCTGTAATGAACTTGACGAAAGTATGGTAATCATGGGGCATATGTCTAGATTAGATAGGTAAGAAATTAGCTAACATTGGTGGAACAATTGCACAAATTTGACCATATGGAATTACTATCATAACATATTTATGAGTAGCCTCCAAGGTAGTTGATATCCCCTCCACTATGGTTTTTCAGGGAAAACACTCTAAACCATTCAAAATTTTATTCATAGATCAAATACTTTTAGAAAGATTTGTAGATAAATGATTTGTTTTGTCTATTTTTCATACACATGACATATGTTCCCTAACCTTACAAATACACCACTACATAGAATTTTTCATCATAAAGAAAGTTGTATAGGAGCATTAAGTGTAATTTCTGAGTGAGCTGCCGAGTTGTCTAGATTCCCCCTTTTTGGCTTCATTTTAGAGTTGGAGAATCCTCTTTGCTGTTGTTTAGGGTTGGTTTACACTAGTTCTTTCGAGCAAAGGTTTTATCAGTTTTAGAGGTTAAAGGCTTAGTAAAAGGAAGAATTCAAATTTAGATCAGACCATACAACACCCTTAAGATGTGTTGATTATAGGCCAAGCTGCCTAGGTTTTGGTGTCCCTAGGTGCACTTCTTGAGTGGCCAAAGAAGACTACCCTATTATGAGGGTTTAGTTGGAGAGGATAGATTTGAAGGTGTTGCAAACAATTTTTTGAGTATCCTAAGTGGCTACTAGCTTGGTGTTTACAGACTTGCAAGATAATTATTTAGAGGCCTTTCTTCATCTAGTTTTGGAAGATATTTTCTAGGTATACTTAAATTTGATTCTTTAAGGCCTATTTATCAGTCATTTATATGTTGCTTGCTCAAATATTTAGATTGAGAGGGTGTAGCAACATCTTTTGTAGTCTGATATTTATATCAAACATGAACTATATTGTAATCAGACTCATATCAATATCAAATAAAGTAATTGGAAGTTGGGTTGTCGTTATTATTATTGGAAAAGAAATAGTATATGTTTATTTTGGGGTTTTGTACATTTTCATTGACAAAAAATCTCACAAACATCCTACAATCACTGAAACATTAGTACATCAGTCACAAATCAAAATACCATGGCTTATGTGTCATATATTTGACAAATTTCCAAGAGAACAATTCTGATATTTTAAGATAGAATAGGGTGGGACACTTCAGTGGTACCAGAGCAGTGCATCTTGCCAGCCTGAGGGGTTAATAGTGAAAGGTTAATTTTAGACTAGTTTGTTTAGTGGTTGTTGTTCTTCTAAAATCAGTTTCACTAGACCGTGGGTTGGCTCTTGGGGAAAGATGAAAGTCTATGTAGGAGATTTTGATAGAACCAAAGCAAAAGGCTGAGAATAATGGCAAGAATTTGACAAAGCTTCTACAACATCCTGAAGTATTAGAACCCCCTTTTGTAAAAGAAAGGAGAGCTGACACTGGGGTGATCTATTTTACCAGGTCAATGGGTGACAAAAAGTTGGGCAAAGAGTTTTTTGGTCACAAAAGATAAAATTGGTCACTTGTCTCTATCAAAAGATGTTTTTTAATCAACTTGTTGGAGGAAGTGGTGAATAGTTTACATATAGTGGATCATTCAGTTTCACAGTTGATTCAAATAGCAATGACTTCCTTGGTTGAGCACAGGTTGCTAAGTCAAAAAGATAAGGAGGTAAGACTTACTGTTAATCATTTCCTAAGTGAAATTATAAGGATTATAGTTCCTGAGGTTCCTTATAAGGATGATAATTGAGGTAGATCTTGCAATTGATCATTAAAAGTTTTTATTAATTAGGTGACAACAGAAGTCCTTTCTATAAGAGGGTTAAGGTCTTAAAATTGATGGATGAGGTGAGATCACGTGTTATCATGATTGATTATGATTGTGATTGATTATGATTGTGATGATTTTATTATAGAGATGTTTCATCATTTCCTTGTTACAAACCTCTAAGAGAAATCGGTTACAAACACATCGATAATATATATATATACACACACACATACATATATATATATACATATATAATATATATATATATCTATGTATATATATGTATATACATATATAATATATATATATATATATGTATATATATGTGTATATATATATATGTATATATATATATATGTATATATGTATGTATATATATA
>MU223442.1:1757162-1767806 GCA_018584345.1 Thuja plicata | reverse complement strand
CATCACAATAGGCTTCCCACAAATGACTTAATCAAAGTGAAAGCATTATAACACTCTTCAAAGTCATAATCAAATGTAATATGCAGAAAATCAGAAAAACATGTTAAGTAGTAAGTCCCCAAAAAATGTCTAATCAACATAACACCATGCAGGGAGTAACAAGTCATTGAAATAGCAATAGTAACTTATTAAATATTGTTCAAAAGAATATCCATGCAAATAAATGAGAAATCAAATCACCGTAATTAGCTGATTCAAATATATTCCAACATAGATAATAATATCATACTTAAAAGACCATAACATAACGTTAGGAGAAAAGCAACATTAAATATCTAAATTGGAAAACTACATAGACTTAAGAAACATTTCCATCAAAACATGCACCAAAAACCATCAATGTCTAGAGAAGTATAGAGCATTCTTTGGACTTTTCCATACTATTCCCAATAGTCAACCCTATTGTCAATAAATAGATAAATAAAACTCCAATCTCTGAAATTCTAGTGTTGTGAAAGTAAGATGGTACAACATTATAGATCTTACATTATAGAAGAAATAATTGCAGGTACTAGCTTCTCATACTTATCACTTTGTGGATATACAACATACTGACTTCTCATCATTACTAAACATAAAAATATCATTAAAATAAAAATAGGATACTTCAAATATACTTTTTTTTTTTTTTTTTGCATATTTTACCTTGCCATAACCAAGCACATGACAACATTAAACACTTCTCTCATACTTCTTTGCATTATGCATATTATTTCAAACTTGCACATTATTTTAGTAGGTTGATATCAATGCACACAAGGTTGACATAAATGAGAAAAATTAACAAATAATGCCAACACTACCTTGTGTGGAGGTAGAGGGAATATGATTAGTGGAAGAAGTTGTCTTCATCTTCTTTTTCCTAATTTTCTTAGAACGTGGAGATTCTACTAGTGTGGTAGCTATCTTCTTATGCTTCTTAACTCAAATTTTATCCAATTAGGATTCATATTTTTCTATTTGGTAGCCTCTTCATCTTTTTCTTTATCTCCTCCTTTAGATCCTTCTTATCTCTATTTAGATACTTATATCTTATCATCATAAGAGGAATTAGAATCTAGGTCTCCCATTAGATGACATGTATCCATAATTTATTTTGGTTTTAATCTTGACATTTTATTCCTAACCCACCTTTCTATGAACTTTAGTATTGGTTATTCTATTATCTCTAATAACATTACTAGCTCCTAGGACCAATTGATTTCTTGTAGGGGCTTCTCTCACACCGGATCATATAAATGGTATTCAATTCAATCTCTATCATGTTCAATGTGATCATGAGAGAAGAATAAAGAACCTAAATCATGATTGTAGAATAGAAATCTGATATTCAATAAATTCATTTACATGCATTTTACATTGATCAACATTGGTTATATAAACCCATTATTTACCTAAAGAACTGCCAAAAATCCTTTAGAGGAACGTAACTTCATAGAAATTAACAATCTAACTAAATTATTTTATTTAATCTAACTTAAAAATAGCCATTGATAATGTAATACATCAATGTTCACCTCCTTATCCCATTAATTTTAAGAGTGTATAATTTCAAGGGTTTTGAGCTTAACCCTTCTAGAGACTTTCAAGAATTGCCTTCACCAAACCTCCTTTCTCACCGAGGAAACATTAAACTAGCTATATTAGTGAATAGCCTAACTATAGGACCTTCTACCATATGAAAAAAAAATGAGAGAACATAAAAGAATCCCCACTATCCATGCACAATGACAGACATTTCCTTTGGAAATTTAACATTTTGTTTGAGTGTGTCTAAAGCATTCTCTAGTGTAGCACATAATATTCCTTTCCTCAAAAAGTCCACGGTTCCTTTTAGTGTGTGTAATGCCTCCTCATTTTTTTGTGAAAACAATCCTTCCTCTATTTTGAAAACCACAAACCATACCTCTACACATGAGATACCTTCTCTAAGTTTGTTTAATGTCTCCTCAAGGAGTCGACAAATCTTTAGCAAAATATGAATAGAACAAAGTGCAACCATAAGAATCTTTCCCCACTTTTTACTTAAGGGATACAAATATACCTATCACCCTATTTTTTTCAAGGATACAAATAAGGTTCTTCTCATATAGTAAATCATCCAAAATTGAGAATTATTTAGGATGATATAAAAACCTCCTCCTTACATTGTTTCAAACCTTTCGTGAATCTCAAATTTGATTCATCAATTCCCCAATAGCTATAAAAAGGAAAGTTTTTAAATCTTTGAAAGATTTGTCAAATATATCATTGATGGACCCAAAAACATAAGTAATACATGCTACCATGATAGAAACTAAAAATGTCAACGTGGTTTTATCTTTTGATTCAAATCCCATAATAACAGTTCTATACTTTTAATGTATAAAATCCCTTTTTGTAATCGTTCCATCCCATAGGCATTTTCATAATAGTCATTTGCATAATTAGGATATCCTACTTTAAGATTTACTTGACACAATGGTTCTAGAGTATGACATATCTCTTTCAATTCAACTATATATCCATATAGATCCTCTACAAATGAATATACTAATTTACCTCCTTTCATTGGCCTTGGTTGACAATATTTTGATTTTCCACTTTTAGCTTTAAGAAGATAAACTACTTTATAAAAATCCTCAATAAAAATAGAAAAGTTACGAAATCTAGTTCTATAATTATATGAAACTACTCCACAGTTGTAATTAATCTCAAACACAAAGCATTTCTCCTCTAGACTATTTCCTAGAAATACATGTGTATATTTATTTAACTATATATCACTTTCACAAAATCTTCATCCCCAAGCATTCGATGTAAAATTTTATGATTTTTTCTAATTCTAAAACACGATAAAAAAATATGGAAAAGTTTATGGGTATCCTTTTGGGACCATTATTCGAGGTTTTATTCTCTAATAACCACACTAGTTGATATGAACTACTAGTTGAATTTGTAGTACCTTCCAAAAAAATTGCCCAACGCCTTCTTAGTCATGATATTGAAAATATTATGTGTTCATATGCATAAAATATTACTTTTGGACTCACAAATGTATAGAAATTTGGGATTAATAAATGGTTAATATAAATTCATAAAGATTAAGAAATATTGTATTATCTAAAATACAAACAAGTCACCATAAAAGCATAAACCAAAATCCAAGTGAATAGAGTAAATGCAAGTAGTAGCTAGGTTTGGCATTCAAATTTAAAAATAAATAAAACTTCCACCTGGAATAGAGACAATTGATTTTCATGATTGCATTGGTTAATATTCCACACAATACCGACAAGGGATAATAAACAATAAGGGTATTCAAATTATTCAATGGAAAGATAGTCTGCATAAAATATTTACACCATAAAAAATGTCAAATAATATGGTCTCATGTGAACTTCACAAATACATTATATTGAATATAAACTACAATCTCAATATCATAAGTGTTAGATGCCTCGAAATATTTCTATTTCTTAATAATATTGTTTTTTTCAACTCATAAACTACGCTAGCTCTCAATAAAATTAATATTCTCTAATTTTTTTACTCTTAAAACTTTGTTATTAATCCTATACCCAATTTTGTATACTAGACTATTAGATTTTGTTTTAGAAATAATATTTGACTTTAAAAAATAAGAGGAAACCCATACCTTCTCCATCCCTCTATTCTTCATTGTTTCACTATCATGAAACTGAAAGATTCTTTGATACCAAATGAGAGTGGAATAGAGAAAAACTAAACCATGAGTATAGAATTACAAATATGATATTTAGCAAATTCATTCAAAGAAATTTTACATTGATCAATGTTGGCTATATAAAACCACTATTTTCCTAAAGAACTACCAAAACTCCTTTATGGATATGTAACTTACCATTAACTAACAATCTAGCTAAATTTTTTTTATTTAAGCTAACCTAAAACTAACCGTCGGCAATGTAATATGAGAAAACATAGGGGATATGGAAGAACTTGTAGAGACTGATTTTTTTCACACATAATCTTGATATTGACATCTTCCTTTCTTCACAGTCATAGGAATAGAGGGGTTATAAATCCTAAATCCTATTGTTCAGTCTATACTCTATGCCAAAGGTTCTTCTAGCCATAGGATAAATCATAGTTATCATTTTCCTGGAATGCAATACTTTTTTTATAGGGCACACTTATTTGAGCATTCTAGTTTCAAATTTGGTTATTGAGCCTAGGATTGTGTTCGGCTTCCAAATTTCACCATGGAATAAGTACAATTAGTCATGTATCATGAGAACTATGGAAAACAACCAAAATGAGCCCCAAATACATGTGAAATCATGAAGATACAATTTATGATAGTATAAGATGAAATAGGGCTAAATAAAAAAATTATAGATGAATTTTTTTAAAACCTACATTAACGATGCTTCTTTATGGTCTTTAAAAACCACCCAAAAATTTTAAATATTATCTAAAATTTATAGACATGTGATTTGAAAAATTGCGTGTAAAATTGAATAAAATGAGTTTTATTAATGGTGCCAAGATCATGCTCTAATAATATGTTTCATAAAATAAATTTGATAAAAGTGAGAAGTAATATGAATTATACTACAAATGATTTATAATAGCTAAGAATATCAGGTCACTTTAAAGAGTCAAACTTCCAAATATCTTTAATTGGAACACATTTTACATTATGAGGATGAAATATGAATCACCACCTCGTATACATAGCTTACTAGTCCGGATATCACCCAAGCCAAGCTAAATATAACTATATAGGGCTAAGGTTGATCTAAGTAATTGGATAGAAATATAATATTGATAATATTAATTAATTATGAGTTAAGGTAGAAAATAGACAACCACTCATAGCCATAAGTATACACCACAAGTTACTTAGGGAATACACCACAAGTTATAAATATACTACTTACTATTGATATGTTTCCAATATGGACATGTTGTTTGATCTTTAGTTATACACAATGCTCTAGATAATTAGATGAGTTAGAGGCTTTAGATCTACCCAATTAGGACTCTTATTAGGTTGTGCCTCATTTTACAAATAATGTTCATCCAACAACTAATAAAATTGCTTATGCTTAAATGCATTTAGGTTTTTCTTATCTTTTGAGTCAATTATGTGAATCAAAATTTTGATTACAAACCTTCTATATGATAGACATCTATTCTTGTTAATATAATAATATAATTTAATTTTTAATATTTTTCAAGAATTTAGCTCTCCCACTATAATAACTATTATTGAGAATTTTAAAACTTTATAAAAATTATTTAACCATAAATTATAGTCAAACATGGCTAGCCTCACTTATCTTACGAAACACATAACATTAATTATTAAGACTTTATTCAATGATCTATATATGAAGGTTGTTGTCATTAGAGAGTAAACTTTTTAAGTATCATATAGCCAAATGAAACACCTCTTACTTTTGCTTTTATGTTTTTCACAATCATGTAGTCTTTTAGAGATGAGTATTCTATGGGTACAAGTTTATAATATATATTTTTAATATTTTGATTATAATTTCTTTATCCATACATGTAAATAAATATTTAAAGGATTTCATTTAATCTATTTAACATATAAAAACAACTACCATACAAAGCTAATAAATCAAGTACCATGTTACAAACTATTTAGTTTTACACTAGTCCTTATTTGAGATCATTTTCCACCTTTGACAAGGTTGCAAATAATGACCTAGAACACCACATACAAGATTTAAAATTCATTCTTTGAAGTTAATCCATTCATAAAATAGATACATGTGATTGATTTGCCTCCCAAAACAATTAATTTTTCGATTGTATAAATGCATTGAAGATATTTTGTGACATTGAAAACCAACTAGAATTAATGAGAAATATTGGAGTTAATTGGGAGAGCATTCAATTTAGGAGTATATAATGTAAAAATTTTGATTCAGACACTAGTTCCTAAAAAAAATGATTTAGACACTAGTTCCTAATACATTACTGTAAAGCATGTAATATTTGACTTCTAGCATATACAAATTATCAAAAATGTCAAAAATGAAAACAAAATAAGGAAAATATGAGGCCACACCACCTAACTTGATTTCAATGACATGTTATAACCTAAGGCTACGTCACATAACACAACTTAATCCACCCATAAAATACTTTAATATAAATCCTCATCAAACTTTAGGTAGCAAATATATCTACAGTTTTTAATTTTTGATCATCTATCATAATCATTCTCATATTCATTGCAAGAGTCAATAATCAACCAAAACATCTTTGAAATAAAAAGGATACAAACTTTTTAATCCCTCAAAAATTACCTCCACCACTATGCCGTTTACATAATTAAATCTAGATCATACTCTAAAGTTACCTCAACCACTCAACCTTTTCCTTCAATCTTACTTTTATATTAAAGCTAGATCACACCCAAGGAGATAACATTATAATTACCTCAACCAGAAAAACATTTTACTTAAATCTTATTTAATTTTAATAAACCTAGATCATACCCAAGTGGATAAAATGATTACTTCCCCTGAAAGCAGATATTTGAATTATGTCCTTGAGAAGTATTATCATTATGAAAGACAATCTTATCGATGACAATAATTCTAAGTAGTCATATACACATGGAATGATTACAGTCCTGTGATTCTTAATTTCCATTTTAACCATCAAGTAATAACAATCTATTATGGAAAATTTACTAATACGGAAAGGGATCATCATCCGGACAGGATAAAATAATTGAAGCCATCAAACTTTTTGAAGAAAATGCACACCCGCCCATTTTAAGAGTAAACGTCACAAGCATCAATGACGATTCCAACCAAAAGATTGTAATGGTTCTGTAACTTTGATCTCACGTCAGCGTATAGAATTTCTTACGTCATTTTCCCAGTAAGAGAGGTGAAACAACAGTGAAAATGACAAAACATAATAGGCGTCTATTCAAGTTGAAAAATAAATCCGCGCATTTCCGGATGAAGACACAAGATAAAGCAATTGATATTGTGCACTCAAGTCTTCCACACGCCTATGTCAACATTAGGGTTTATATGAGGAGATAAAGAGATTGATATTGTCGACTTGAGTCAGCCACTTGCCAATGTCTCATCAACTTTAGGGTTTGTGTTTGACTGTCACCTATGGTTTATGGTTGCTTTGCTTGTTCTCGTTTGTTTTTGAATGCCACTGCTGGAGGTTTTCTCCTGAACGTCATTTACTGTGAAATAGTCATTCTATTTCGTAAGCATTTCTCTGTCCCTACACAAACATATTAAAGTGTTTCAAACAAAGAACAAGACAAAATCCAAGACAATTGTGGGGTAAGCATAATGGGGCTTGGAAAATAAAGTAACCGACTCTTGAAATGTGACCAAATGAATTTTATAATAGTAGAAAGCCAAAGTGAAATGTCGTATTCACTTGCCACTATGTTTTGGCTTTTCTAGCAAAGAGTGTGGTACAATAGAACTCTTTAAATGTGACCAAATGAATTTTATAATAGTAGAAAGCCAAAGTGAAATGTCGTATTCACTTGCCACTATGTTTTGGCTTTTCTAGCAAAGAGTGTGATACAATAGACCTGGGGTTCGATGGCACATCATATATACAGCTTTTTTCTCAGGCTCCGAGAGAATCACCACACATAGTTCTAAGAGAGGCTACTATAGTCCATTCACTTTTCTTCATCTTTCGTTTATGTATGGACCACCCCTTTTTTATCTTTAGTGGATGACTATAGTCTCTTTTCTTTTTGTTACTTTTTTTCATCATTTTTTATTTGTATGGACCATCCCTTTTTCTTTTTAATTTATCTTTAGTGAATAGTTATAGTGTGTCTTTCCTTGTTTTAAAAATTTTCTATTTTGAATTATTTTATTATTATATTCAAATACATTTGATAAAATCCAACACTTTAGGGTAAGCTCATGTAGTGTTATTTGAGTATCTTTTATAGCAATGAGGTCTTTTAACATTATCATATCATTTAGCAATCGGGTCTTTTAACATTAGCAATCGGGAATTCTGTCCATCCACCCAACGTCCTAGATCTCAATTTGTCTATCGATTTGGGGGTACATCCGAATGCAGGCTACGTTATACAGGGGGTATTGCAAAGGCAGAATGTTGCTAAAGGTTTGGATGGGTGAATCACTGAAATACACTTAGCACCTCCAGCCGGATGGAGTAATCCATGGAAAAGTCAAGGATATCTATAGTTCACAGACTTTGAAGCTATGGAAGAATAGATCTGTTGCTAGGGCTGTTTAGGAGGGTATGAACTTTTTTGAAGTATACTCGCTTGGGATTTTGGGCATGTGTTACATTTTGAATTTTGTAAGCCCATTTCCCTTCCAACTTTGTAATAGCCTCAGGTGATACTACATATTGTAATAGGTGATGATGCTAGGTTTTCTTGTTGTATTCTTTCCCAGCTAAACCTTCGAAACAACTTTATATGTAATAATATATTTAGTGGCTAGTCCACTTTTGATTAAAAAATAAATAAAAAGTTATCATATCATTTTAATGATTTACATTTGATGTCTTCAATAATCTAAGATCATGTCTCATGATATGATTGAGTTGCTTAAATTTAAACTTGCCTTTCACATAAATTGAAGTTGACATTCAAGTATTCAACTATTCCACAAGTTATAAAAAAAATCTACATTTGCATATTATACTTGTCAAATATGTGTAACTTTAATATATACTAAGTGCTTGACTACAATTAAAATAAGAAAAAGAGATTTCCTTCACCTTCAAGCAAGACCCTTTATGTCAATAAAGGCAAGTAAACCAAAAAAGATGTACCCAATTGCAAGTACTTTTTTTTCAATATTGTGCTAGTTATAAGGTGCCAAATTATCTACTTCATATTTGTTTCCTTTTGTTTTAAATTGAATTTATTAATGACTCCCCTAGGTGTATTCTACAATATCCATTTTCTATTTTATAAGGTGTTTCCTAACATTAGAGAAATAAAAAAAATTGTAAATGAGCATTTTTCAAACACTTAACCATGCTATAAAAAATATAACCAAAAGTTAAAAATATACTTGTGAGTAAAATAGTTAGTGGCTTGATAAATATTTAGTAAACATATTTTTGTTAAATGGGTAAATTGTATGACCTAGATTTTATATGACTTTCTAATTGAAACTTATAATTATCCTCATTTATTTTATAATGGCTAGCTAAAGAAAAATATGAAATAGAACAGTATTGAGTCATTTGGAAGGTCATGAATATTTTTTATTCTTCACTTATTGCTTTATAATAGTGAGTTATCTTATCTCCATAATTTTAAGAAGGTTTTTGAAGCCACCCTACTAAAGAAATAACTAGATAATAAGATATGATCGTTATTACGCATCCTCCATATCTTGTATTATTAAAGCATTCATCTCCTTGGTTCATCCTTCTATATTTATCTTTCTTCTCATCTCTAACAATCTGAAATTGATTCTTATTATCGTATAGTTTCCCATTTCATTTTTTATTTACACCCTTTAAAGTATAATAAAAGTTCCCAAATCTTTGTGTTCCTTTGTTTAAGTGGTATACCTAATGTTTTATTCTCCCGTGTTTTAAAGACACATGTACATATGTTTTTTATAGATCACATAGGAACATACCCACTCTCAGTAGTTTTAATCAAATTATCAATTTTCTACCTTAAGTGAGATATCAACATTTTTAGCACTACCTTTGAAGGGGAATCAACCTTTGGTAGACTTGTTATACTATCACTTTTCTATTTTTAATGGGCTTGTTACGCTATCACTTTTTAATATTTGCAAGGTGATCCACCTATAGTGGACATGTGACATTGTCACTTTTCAAACTTACATGAGTGATAAGCTATCATTTTATGGATCATGTCATGAGATTAAGAAATTTTTCATAATCTTATGTCATATATTATCATACTTTGGCCTACTTGGTGCAAGGGAACCTATCGAGATTAGGCCTCCATGAGGCAAATTTGAGTTTATTGAGTTTTCATGTTTAGGTTTCAAATAAGCTCCCATGCACCATTTTTTAGTATTTTGAACTTCAATTATGAGACATGGTATGTAATGACCCAAAATGACAATGTTGTCCTTGTAATGGATGAATGTGCCAAAGGTGTCAAATGATGTATCTATGGTGTGTTATGATTTTCCAAGCCTTATTTTGCCTCGTTTAACATGCCTAGGATGTAATTAGGTAGCTTTTTGTTATTTGAGTAAGTTTGGAAAAATTTGTCAAAATCTTGAAAAGGTTGCTTGACAACTTTTGAAAGTTTGTTATGCAAAATAAGCAATATTGTAACCCAATAACCACCCATTTGAAAATTTGTTCAGGACTGTTAAGTTTTAGGATAGCTACAAATGCAATAGCACTCTTTTTTGTATGTGTTTTCCAAATGCAACAATCTCTCTTTCATTTATATTAGGAATGAGGCTAGGAGAGAAATGTCCCTTCATGGGACATGTCTATTCATTATTATTTATAATAAAGGACATGCCTCTTCCTATTAATCATAAGTTAATCAATCTTATAATGTTTCATCAATCAGTTATTAATTAAGAATAATATAAT
>MU223442.1:1726452-1745821 GCA_018584345.1 Thuja plicata | reverse complement strand
AAGAACTAGATCAGATAATCAAGAATGACACATGGGAATTGGTTCCTAGACCAAGTGATAAAAATGTAATTGGAACAAAGTGGATTTTCAAAAACAAAATGAATGAAGAAGGTATAGTAATAAGAAAAAAAGCAATATTAGTATGTAAAGGATATGCACAGAGAGAAGGAATAAACTACAATGATACATTTGCCCCTATCAGCAGATTGGAAGCCATAAAATTATTCTTGGCATATGCAACATTAAAAGACTTTAAAGTTTATCAAATGGATGTCAAATCAGCCTTTTTGAATGGTGACTTAAAAGAAGTCTACATAGAATAGCCTAAAGGATTTAACCTTTTAGATAGACCAGACATAGTATGCAGACTAAAGAAAGAACTTTATGGACTTAAATAATCCCAAAGAGCATGGTATGAGAGACTAGATGGCTATCTCACCAAGATTGGATTCAAGAAAGGAGCAGCAGATTGCAACTTGTTCATAAGAGAAACCCCTGATGGATTACTACTAGTTGCCATATTTGTTGATGACATTATCTTTGGAGGTAATGACAAGCTTAGTATAACATTTGCAAAAGAAATGCAGAATGAATTTGAAATGAGTATGATTGGTCCTATAAAATACTTTTTGGGATTAAATGTAAAGCACTCAGACAAAGGGATATTCATTATTCAGTCAAAATATGTAAAGGAAATATTGAAAACATTCAAGATGGAGGATTGCAAGCTAGTATGCACTCCTATGATCACAGGAAGTAAACTTTCAAAAGATGATGCCTCCACAACAGTTGATAAAACATTGTATAAATCTATGATTTGAAACCTTATTTATCTAACTCAATCAAGACCTAACATATCTAATGTAGTTGGCATTATTGGAAGATTTGCAGCTCAACCCAAGCATAATAACTTAATGGAAATCAAGAGGCTATTCAGATATCTTAAGGGAACTATAGACTATGGTTTATGGTATCCTAAATCAGAGAATACACAACTTCATCTGTATATTGATGTAGACTGGGTAGGTTGTATTGATGACAGGAAGAGCACTTCAGGAGGAGCATTATTTCTTGGAGAAAGGTTGGTATCTTGGACAAGCAAGAAGAAAAACTATATTTGTCAGTCAACAACAGAGGCAGAATATGTTGCAGCAGCACTGAATTGTACAACAATTGTTTGGATCAAACAGATGGTTAAAGACTTTGGTATTCAAGTTGACTATCCTATTGTTATTCACTGTGACAACACCAGTACTATTAACATGTCTAAGAACCCTGTAATGCATGCAAAGACAAAACACATAGAGATAAAGTATCACTTTATGAGAGAAAAATTTGCAGACAAGGAAGTGACATTGGATTATGTAAACACAAAAGATCAACTAGCAGACATTTTCACGAATCCTTTAGCCAAGGATACTTTTGAGTATCTAAGGGAGAAGTTGGGAGTCATTCCCTCTCCTAAGTATGATTAGAAAAAGCATCAAGTACATCAGTCTTGTGTGACTAATGAATGGTTGACTACTCTACATCTAGAGTAGTACCTGTGCAAAATGGTTTATGGCACCCTTTGGCATTGATGTCAATGGGGGAGTATGTACTAAAAACAAGGAACACAAACAAAGAGCTAAAGAAGGAACACATACAAGGAGCTTATACTTTGGGGGAGTATACATAGTCTAAGTAACTACAGTAGTGTAGATGAATCTTTGATGAGGATATTGAGAAGATTATAAAAGAAAGAAGACACCATGAACATAAGTTTTTTTTATCATATGTTTCCATCAATGCCAAAGGGGGAGATTGTTGGAGATTTGATTCTAAATAGTTGATTGATTGTATGTTTGTCATTGATGACAACATATAATACACAGTAGTACTTCTATATGTACTTATCAATATGATGACATGAAGACCAGCATGGATAGATACATGTTGACATGTTTGCTATGCTATGTTCATGCACGTAGACTCAGATATGAAGATTCAGTTAAGATATGTAATTCTATTATTGACGGTTACAGTTCTGGAGGAATAACGATTTAAGGCTGACATACGTAACGTGTTGATCAAGTTGCGCCTATCTTCAAGATATGTGTGTGTATATTCATGATTATTTATGAGTTTTTGATATTAATATAAATGCGCCAAACGTGTTTCAATAAGATTGCAAAGTTATGGTTCAATTGATGAAGCTGACTCAGTGAAGCGACGTGTCTATTCAGTTAGTACTTGCCTTGTTGTAATTATGCTTGTGTGCTTAGTAGAGCTGACAAGGAGTTTTCCTACAGGTCCCATGATCTCATACTTGGTGTATGTACTTATAGAAGGTCAGTTGTGATAAGAAGAGTTGCGAAAGCCAAAGATTAGAAAAACAGAGCAAAGTGTTAAAGAATTAGGGCTATATTTATCATATGTTGATAATATAGATATTGAAGTTGAAGCTTTCAAAATACAGATATGATTTTTATAGTGCTTTACAAGAGGTTAAAGCATCGGTGCATAAAAGGAACTGATCAAACAAGCAGTGTCACAAACATCAGTTCACCTTGTTGATACAGTGTGTATCAAATAACCAAAAGGTTGTAGCCTTCACCACTTGGACAGTGAGTCCTCCACCCCTAACAGGGTTATTGTAAAAGACTCCTACTAGGGTCTGACCCTTAACCAGGTCACTATACTATTGCATTGTAATGTACAACTCCTAACAGGGTTGGAAGATCTTTTAATAGGGATCACTATAAATAGTATAGTTCTTTGTGGGTACTAATTCCCACCGGGGTTTTTACCATTTGGTTTCCTTGTAACCAAATTTATGTGTTGTATAAAAGTCTTATTTGTATGTGGATTTAATTTTTATCAATCTAGATTAATAAGTATAAGATAAAGATTTGAAATTGCACATAACTGATTCACCCCCCCCCCCTCTAAGTTATCTTTGAAGTATTCTAACAAAGTCCTTCTACTGTAATCATCTATAAAAGATACAAAATATATATAACTGGATATAGAAGGAACTTTTACAGGACCAAATACATCAGAATGAATAAGATTCAAATGTCCAGAAGACTTGTGAGAACTGGAGTAGAACTGAACATGATTTTTCTTACCATAAACATAATGTTCACAGAAATCAAATTTGAGGTTACAATCATTTAGCCCTTCAATGAGATATTTAGTTCTCAAGGTCCTAAGACCCTTCTCACCAATGTGACTAGATCTCATATGCCACAACATTGTCTTTTATATAGGAAGCTTTCCTTCCAAAGTGTGTGCACCCTTAGGTACACTTATTGCACTCCCATTGGAACCCATTGCCACAGTCTTCTTTACTGCTCGTTCAGATGGTGGGGATGAAGTGATAGCCGCTCTCTTCTTTGAAACAAAAGAACTATTGCACTGAGAAATGCATGCATCAAGATGAAATAAAGTACCCCTCCTAGTACCTTTAGCGAGCACCATAGAACCTCTCATCATCTTGCATCCATCTTTTGAAAAGACAACTTGCACACCTGCATCATTCAGCATGCTTACAAATAATAGGTTTCGTGCCAAACCTAGAATGTGCATAACTCCGTTGAATCCCTTTACTCGTCCATCATGAAATCTGATAGTGACCCTTCCATGTCTAACTATCTTTAGGTGAGAATCATCACCCAAGTACACCTTTCCACCATCAAACTCTTCATATTTTGAGAACCAGTTTTGATGATAGGTCATATGAAAAGAAGCACCCGAGTCTACCAACCACACATCATTAGATGCATGGGCTAAAAAATCTCCAATAAAATCATCTCCATCTTCTTGAGATTTTTCAGAAGTTGAATTTGAGCCTTTCTTCTTCTTTGGTTCTTCGCAGTCCCTCTGAAAGTGCCCAGATTTATCACAGTTCCAACATTTTTCCTTAGAATTTCTAGGAGTCTTAGAACTCCCATGAGATTTGGATCTTCCCTTATTTGACTTATTGTCATTCTTCTTTCCTTTTTTGTTGTATCTCCCATGAACAACAAGGGCTTCCTTAGATGAATCCAAAGTCTTTCTTTGCATCTCCTCAGATAGTAGCGAAGACACCACATCATCCATACAAAATGTGACTATGGTACTTCCAAGAGCCATCACAAGATGGTCCCACAAATTTGGCAAGGAACAAAGCAGGTTCATACATCGATCCTCCTCCTCAATCTTGGCACCGGATGATGCCAACTGTGCAATCAATAAATTGAATGCGTTAAGATGATTAGTTATGGATCCACCTTCCTCCATTCTTAAATAATACAACTTCTTTCTTAGGAACAAATTATTCACCAGATATTTGGCCTGATACACAGACCCAATCCATTTCCACAAAGAATTTGCAGTAGCCTCAACAAGAACATTCAGAAGAACAACATCTGCTAGACAGAGTCTTATGAGACCCTTAGCCTTCTGATCTTTGATCTCCCAATCCGCTTGAGATATCACTGTAGGTCTCACATCAAGTGAAGTAGCCTCCCATAGATCACGGTCTTCAAGCATGTCTTCCATCTTGATTTTCCACAACTCAAAATTAGTACCATTAAATTTCTACACCTCCATTCTACTGTATGAGGAACTTGCCATCTTAATCTACAAATAAGATCAGAATGCTCTACACAAAAAAATCCCACTCAACTTGAGATTAGCTCAAAAAACCCTACCCAACAACTAGGATCAAAATTTGATCAGGCTCTTATACCACTTGTAAGGAAAATCAGGTGCAGAAACAACTTCCTACACTAATCTCTAAAGGAAAGTATTATGCAAATTATTTTAAATCCTCACAATTTCAGCTTCGTTAACTACTTTAACAATGATATTGTAGCCATATACCATGCATATAGAAAATAGAGAATGACACAATGATTTACCCCAGGGAAAACCTTTCGGTAAAAAAGCCCAGCACTCCAAAACCTGCACAATGTATTATCTTCAACACAACGGTTACAACACACTTACAATGCAAGTTCTTTCAGGAGATAATCGACACTCAAAGACAAATCCAGTAGCACCAGATCATACCAACAATACACTTTTTTCCTATCGCAGTCTGCAACCCTAAAAAATGCTTATATCATGCGCTTTCCTTTTTAGGGAAACTTCCAAAGATAGTTGTATTAGGGTTTTACCATTCCCTAAGAAAATAGGAACTCAGAACTGCACGATTGTGGAAGAGTGTAAAGTACTCAAATTTATCAGTTGCCACATGTTTTGCATGTCTTCACCCATCATTAAATATTCTAGAAATAGCTCTTACGTGTCATAGGAATCCATCATAACCATTTCAGCCATGATCTCCTTACACGTAATTCAAGATGCTGACACATCAAGTGGAGTGATACATCAACATGCCAACTAGATATGTACACTCACACTTAATTACATTATTTGCAAGAAATACATTTTACAAAAAAAATAATAAGAATAGGAATTATCCAAGATTAAGACACCTTATTCCTAACAAGCTTAACATTTCTTATTGGATAGGCTAAAAATTTTGTAATTCTTTCTATTAGAGGTGTTGACATTCATATTTTGTCATTGATGTCAACATTTTTTTTGGTTGAATACTTTAGAAGTCTCAGAAAGAGTGGTTATCACTGGTACATGCCAGACTAACAAATGGGAATGGACACTATATGAACTTTAAGAGCATGTGACCATCAATCTATATAAGGGGATGAGAATAGGTCTTATATCTAAGATCACTTGTCTTGATATTACTATTTGTATAAGTTATAGTTATTTTGGTAATGATTCATTAGAAAGTGGTGACAGAGAATTATGATAGATTTGGTCTTTGAGTTCTTGGGAAAACTTGGATGCAAGCATGTATTATGATATGCATGCTTAATTAGTGGTAGAAGACATGTTGAAGAATTTTATTTTTGACTCTTGTGTCGCTGGATTTTGGGTGACATTAGATATCATGTGTGATCTTGTGAAGACTTATTTATAGCTGACTACATAGGTGTAATATGATTAATGATTTGTGAGTGTGGATGATGGATCTTGGCGAGTAAGTTATGATTTATATTTGATAATAAATTATGTAAGGTATCATGTGTATCTCAACAAGGGTCTATGTAGTTGTTTATGCATTGGGGAAGTCTTAACAAGTTGACCTAATTGTTTATTGTCTCTTGTATAAAGGAGAGAAATATCTTGATGTGTAAAGACATGGATTAGGGGAAAGTTATGATGGATGTAGAGAAGTAATTTTATTTGTACTACACTTAATTGGAATTATATACACAAAGAAAGTTTATATTCATTAGTTCTTTGGTTATTGTGTACGTCTATATTTTTACTTTGGACAGTTACTCCAGAATGTGGATTTAACCTTCTCATTTGGGTAGTGAGCATGGGACTAAGCCTCTTATTTATCTTGACTCATAATAGGGTATGTCCTTTAACAGATACTATGTAATATATGTAATAATGAACTCCTAATAGGGAAATATCTCCTAAAAGGGATATAATATTTTTAGTATATTACTTGTGGGAAACATTCCCACCAGGATTTTCCCTTAACAAGGTTTTCCTCAACATCAATTTATTGTGTTATGATGTTTCTTTTGATGTGTTCATATTTGCATTGAATAATTGGTTTATAAGTTAAAGTTTAATTATTTGCAACACAACTGATTCACCCCTACTTCTCAATTGTGTTGGTTGACTATTATTTCTAAAAATTGGTATTATAGCTTGTGGTACTCTGAGAGAAATCTTAAAAACTTGAGGTGATCCTAAATATGGCATTCTATAGGAAGGAGAGTCCAAAATTTGAAGCTTAAAATTTTGATAGTTTGAAGAACAAGATGAGAACCCACCCGCGTTTCTTAGGAATTGATTACTCAATGATTACAAATAAGGATGATCAAATCAAACCTAATGATGAATTAAAAAATTATACTAAAGATACAAAGAATTTATTTACATGTAATATGGCGGCAAGAGAAGTATTGATTAGCGCGCTCTCTAAGGAAGGATTTATAGAGGTTAAAGACTTGGATTCTGCACATAAAATCTGGACAAGACTAGAGGCACTATATGACAGAGATAAGTTTAGTAAGTAGGAGAAGTTGTAGAATTGGAATTCTAAAATGAAGATGAATGCAAGATGATTAAAATATAAGAGCATATGTATAGAGGATTATGGAGGTTGTTAAAGGTATTAGAAACTTAGGAGGCACATATACTGAAGAAGAAGTGATCGCAAATATTCTTAGATATTTGACACATGTCTACAAGACTAAAGTTCAAATGATAGAAGAGATCATAACTTTGTCAATATGGTTATCTATCTAAATAAAGTGTGTGATTATAGAGTAGAAGGGATAGGTATTCCTTCAAGTGGGTGCTTCTAAAGTGAGTAAGGTGTTGGTTCTCCTTGGAATGGGTGTTCCTAAAATCAGTAAGGTGTTGATGCTCCTTGGAATGGTTGTTCTTAAACTTGTAAGGGGTTAATACTCCAAGAGTGGGTGGTCTAAACATTTTCCATTAAGGATTAATAAAATACAATATTAAAGTGGCTTTTTACCGTTAGTGGTTTTCCACTATAAATCATTGTGTGAAGTGTCTAATTGTAAGCACATGCTTTGTAGTTTACAATTTTTATATCAGTTGCACACACATCTAATATTGATCATCTTATCATGAGTTTGTTGCATATTCTAATAACTTAAAGTTAAAGTTTTGAATGGTTAAATATCTCCTTGTTTTATAGATCACTGATTCACCCCGTCCCAAATCAGTGATCCTAGTAATCCAATATTCTCCACATGATGAGACCTTATACTTAGTCTATGGAATTCCTTAGTATAGGTAGCAACATCCATAACCCTCTGCTTCAAATTTTACAAATTTTTAAAGACTTTCACACTTCATATCTACAAGTAGAAATTGTTCCTTCAACTTGGCCACATCCGGTCCCATGAGTTTATGATTGATTTGGTTTTTATTCACCCTCTCCCCTTGGATATAATTTCACCATGTCAAAGAAGATCACTTAAACTTGGTCTTGGAAAACTTGACCTTCTTTTCCTCTTCCACCTCTTTGTACTCAAAGTAGTTATTGAAGGCATCTACCCATTTTATCACTTCTTCAACATCCATCTTTCCCCCATAAATTGGTTTGTATATACTCACATCAGTGTTCTCTCATCTCATATACTTAAGAGAATCAATCAACCTTCTCTCTTCAGGAGCCATCTCCTCTTTTTGTGGTCTTTCTTGAGGGTCTCCATCTTCACCCTCTACCTCTTCATCATAACCAATTTCCTCTTTAGGACCCCCTCTACTTATCTTTCTAGATTTTAATTCTTCTAACTACCCTCTTAGGGCCTTCAACTCCATAGTAACTACTATGGACCCACCATCTGGAGCCATATTCCCTTCACCGCTTCAACCAATTCTAATCTCTTTCCCTCTCAAAAGAATAAAATTTTATTTGATACCAATTCACACACAAAAGGGTTTGATCACACAATTTACAATCTTTATTAAATAAAAAAGCACCAAGAAATCAGCTCTAATAAGAGGATCCCTTCACAAAATGCACAATCTCCTTTGATGACAACAATTTTTTCTTTCAATGCATAGTTTTATGGGGACTCTTACCATCAACTCGTGACTTGTCTAAGACTCATTTGAGGCTTAAAACATTTCCAAAAACACCTCTAAAGGCTGGGTATTTCCCTTGAAAAGGCTCAATAGGAACTCCTTCACAATGAGACCCAACTCCTAGTAGCCTTATATATGAGGTTTATGACTCCTAACATTTTTTCACAATAACCTTTTGACAGAAAAAGTAGATTTGGATACCCATTTTGATGCTAGACAATATATCTCAATTGAAACATAGGTTGTTTTAGAACATACTGGTTAATAATTGTTTGGTAAATTAATTTTAGGCCTAGTTAGCCAAAATTTAGAAATCAACCCCTTCTATAATCCCCAAAAATTGACAACCAATGACTCAATAAGTTGACATTTATCTGGAAACTAGCATTTTGAATAGGTTTTAGGCACCCTGCAACACCCTGTCCGAGAACCCATGAGAAATTAACCTAGCATGATACTAAGTTGATGAAATATTTTTTTATTTTAATTTTAAACAACAAATATGTGGGATCAAGTACAAGCATAAGTTAAGTCATTATAGTAGAGTGTATAAACATAGTTAACTAACAAATTTATTACAACAATATAACTAACACATTTATTACAACAATATAAGAAGATCCAACACCATAGTAATATAAGAAAAGAACAACAGCAAGATGAAATTGACTTAAGAGGATACACATATAGTACATCCTCTACTGCACATGTCATAGGGATCACAATAATGAATTAAGTAATATTTAAAATACATAAATTCTCCTAAATGGATGTCTCAAATCATTACATCATAGAATAAAAGATAATAATAGATGATAATAAGAAAGTCTCCAACAATGAACAAGATAGCAGCATCTTTGATTATCCAAGCACCTCAACTAGATTCATAACCATATTGATGAATGAAGCACAAATGTTCCTAAGATATTACTGAAGATATATAAAGATTTAGAGGGGAACTACAAAATGTATGTGTCATTTTTTTGTTCAAATCCTAATATAAATATTGGGAAAACAATGTTTGAAAGATTTAATCCATATTATGTGGGGACAAACAAATTGTTTAAATTTTTTATTTTCGTTATCATATTGTATTTGATCTCCATTATCTAAATTTCTAAAAGTTTATACAAAGCACTTATGGTTTTGATGATGCTCCTCCTAGTACACAAAGTGAGTTTATCTCATCCATTTAATGTGACAAAAGAGATGATATAGCTGGTCAAATAAATTGCATAAAAGGAATATGTGAAACATGTCCTGATTTGGCTCTTTTCCCTTTGAAAGATATCGACAGTGATTTGACAAATATGGTAAAAAGAAAGAGATACAAATATGTAAGGAATGAAATAAAATTTGGGAAAGAATCCAAAAGGTTAGAATATGCTAAAAGATGAGATAATTTTTGGAGAACTTATGGAGAATTTTTAAAAATTGATTCATCCCTAGATTCATCATGCTTTCTTTTCAAGATGGTAAGCACAACAATTCGAGACATTGAGAGATAATTTTTTAGATTAAACTATTATATCAATTTTTGATTTTGTAGAAAACTATTCCTTTGTTCATCAAAAGGCAATTCAATCATAATACTATTTTCAGAGCAGATTACTTGGTGCAGAAGCACCTAGGCTATCATCATAGTCTTAGTACATTTTGATTTGTAACTCACCCTAGCCAAGTGAGTTTATTTTTCTTATGCCTTATTAGGTCTTGTTGTTGTTGTTGTTGTTGTTGTTCTTTTTGTTGTTGTTGTTGTTGTTGTGGGTAACTAGATAAATTACTAGTTAGTACTAATTTCAATCTAGTTTAGGTTTTTTTTATTGTGTTTAGTCCTTAGATTAGGCCTAAATGGGGAAATGTGGTATAAATGTGTCCTATACCTTGGCATAGTAATAAAAATACTTTAATAGGATTTAATGCTGATGATTCATTGAGCTCTATGGGTTAGAGGCCCTAAAAGATAGATCAGATCACAAATGAAAAGATGCTAAAAAGTTGTCATGATAACATTTGCAACTTTTTTTTCAATTGTTGCATGCGACTCAACAACATTGAATTCCCCTGACTATAGGAGTGGGAAATTAATTGGTAATGCCTAGAAGCATGTGAGATGCATCTTAAGGAATAGTGTGGCTTATTTCCCAAGGATTTGGATAAGGTAAGCAAGTTTTTGAATAGTAATAGAGCTCTACAATTTTGGTTTTAGCAATGGTCGAAGAATTTTGGGTTACAAAGTATTTACATGGATTTAATTGACACGTTTAATGTTGGGATTGTGTTGAGTAGATATTTCTATGACTTTTTCATTCATTGTGAAAGTATCGTATAATTTATTTGCTAGCATTTGTAAATTGGTTAATTTTTATAGAGTCTGTTGGTCCAGTCCAAAGTATTTTGTGTTTTCATGGCTCTCCCATGAAATTGAACCATGGGAAAATCCTAAGGGTGCATGATTTATTTAGGAGAGCCTATTTAAAATGTAAATATATTAGGAGAGGTCATAAAGATTCAAGTAGATATTTTTAATGTTATGCCCTAGGCGAGAAAGGCCTATTATGCTAGGAGTGTAATAGTGAAAGAATTGAGTGCCATTGCAAGGGAATGTTTGAGAGGGAAAAAAAAAAGTGAAGTTCCAAAAGTATTAGGGTCTAAATGAACCCTATCTACGAGCTCAGGTCCTATCCAATCCATCTTGATACATTTCTAGCCAGAAATTAGTGGATTGTTGTTAATGCTTGAAAATAGCTCTGAATGACCTACATTTAAGGACAGTAGTGTACACATGGTTTGGGGATTTAAAAATTTAAAAATAATAGAGGAATTGGAAAAGGGTATTGTTGGTAAATATATTATTCTTTTTTCTTTAACTCTAGAATACCCAAATATTTAAGAATGATTAAATACAATAGTTGGGAAATTGTTACCAAATAACTAATTTCCCTCTGAATTTAAAAGTACAGCTCCCTTAAGTAAATGATCTTTAATGAATATTGATCATTCCTTTTCTAATAGGGAAATGTTCTTGACTTGAGAACAAAAGAGGTAAACCAAGCTAAAACTAGACAGGAAATAGCTCAGACAGGATAAATCCAATTCAAACTTTAGCCAATTTCAAGATTTCATCAATCATATGACTCCTTAAAACAAGTAATGCAATAACTGATAATGAAAATGAAAATGAAATACATAGAGATTTAATGATGAAATGACAATGAATAAATCTATTTCACAGGAACATTATTAAGATTAGGCTGAAAGCTAATCTCCCAAGGCCACCTACATGCATGACTGTCACATAAACAGAAGTAAAGACAGAAGAGAGAAGAGAAACTATGGCGGCCAAAAAGCCAGAGACTGGAAATCCATGTTGCAAGAATAAAACTTCTATTAACAATAATAATGAATTACAATCTCGGTAATGAAATACAAAGCGGTGATTCCTTATAAAGGATACCGAAACCCTAAAGATGAAACCCTAAAGAAATATAAGCTGCCTAAGTGAAACTTAAGTATAGATTATAATAGACTAATAATTAAATGATTTAATTATTAGCTATTATATAACTACTCTAACAACCCCCCTTAAGTGTAACTTAGGGAGAAGCAAAACAACTAAAGACTACTGCAGAAAGAAGGAAAGATGGGTCCTGACAACAAGGCCTGATCAGGTACCCAAAACAAGAAAGAAAACTAGATGAAGGAAACTAAGCCTTCAATCTAGGGAAAAGATGTCCCAGAGAAAGGAACAAGAATGAGAAAGAAACATCTCCGAAGAAAGGAACTGTAAACTCTGTCAGAAGAGACTGCTGGAACCCCCACTAAAGTGCATGACCAAGTAGAGAAGACAATGTATGAAGAGATGATCAATCAAACTAGGAAGCAATAGAACCAATAGGTGAACCCCCCCATAATGCTGAACTGGGAGAGGTGACAGGAACACTGAAATGCGATGCCAGAAACATCTGCAGAAGAAGAACCACGAACACCAATAGTGCAACAGAAGTACAAACACAAGATAAAGGGCGGTGTCATCGACACACATCATGGGCTAATATCATGGAAGGTACGCTCACTTGACAAAGGTGGATGTGCCTAAAATGGCAAAAGCATCATAATGCCCCATGGCACTTTATAACTAAGTGCGAGTACAAAAACACACAAGGTGTACAAGATCCAAGATATACAGAAGTAGGCACTTTATCTCAGTGCATTTACAGAAAAAAGATGCATCAGAAGGAGCATACAAGCTCAGAAGTTAGAAAGAAGAGTGAACCAGAAGTACAGTAGAAGAGATCCCAGGACCTGTAAACCCAAGCAATCCACCAGAGTGCATAAACTGCCAAACTCAGAGGAGAGAAAACCTGGAGTAGAATCTGGAAAAAAACCCCTGCAACTACATAGTGCACTGAACCAGCTTTCTGACGACATCTCGTTTTCCAAAAATGGAGTCCGGATGAGCCAGATATGACTCCCAGAAGGAAAGAACAGACATCGGAATTCAACAGAAAAAATGCTATTGAAATGGAAAAAACCAAAACCCTAACCTCCATCATCGGAAAGTTCTCAAAAAGAGCTTTTCGACGGTATATGGAAGTCAAAAAAAGACCCCCGGATGCTCAAGATAGAGCGAAAACTATCTAGGAGGGTCAGAAAGGCCTCAAAATCAGGCTTTAAGCCCCTGGGGCTAAAAAAAAGGGCCCCCAGGTGCATGGCGGACCCAGGGGCTGAAATTTGGAGCCCACGGTCCTCCATATGACCGCCTACCTAAGAAAAGGGCCCTCGGGGGCTAAACAGTCCCCCGGGTAGCGCGAGGGTGGCGGACCCAGGGTAGAGCGGCGCGACGGCTGAGCGCAGAGCAGCGCAAATAGTGGAAGGCACTGCGGGGATGGGGCCAAGCGACGGGGGCCACGGTGGGCGCCGGGCGGCGGGGGCCGCGGAGGGCGGCAGGAGCCGGCGGGGCGGCTGGGGTCTGGTGGTGCAGGTGGCGTGGGCGGGGCGCTGGCGGACCGAAAGAGGCGCGGGGGTTGCGCCTTTTTAAAACCACTGTCAGCGCTTTAAACAAAGCGAAAAAAACCTTGAAAAAATAGGTTTTTTTAATTTTTTTTTAAAATTTTGCCTCAGTTTCTGTGTCATATGGCACAGAAACCAAAAATTTTTTGCCTCAGCCCAGTAGTCCAAAATGGACAAATTTTATGTCATTTCTGGGGTTTTGGGGTCCTCTGAGCTCAATGGTAATGTCTGTTTGAGCCCAAAGTGACCATAACCAAAGCTTGCCCCTGAAACACAATAAAAAACACTGGAAAAACTCTGAAACCCTCTGAGTCTGAATGCTTCAACAAAGCCAGAATAGAAAATAGTAGGAGAGCTCTGATACCATATTAAGATTAGGCTGAAAGCTAATCTCCCAAGACCACCTGCATGCATGACTGTCACATAAACAAAAGCAAAGACATAAGAGAGAAGAGAAACTATGGCAGCGAAAAAGCCAGAGACTGGAAATCCATGTTGCAAGAATAAAACTTCTATTAACAACAATAATGAATTACAATCTTGGTAATGAAATACAAAGCGGTGATTCCTTATAAAGGATACCAAAACCCTAAAGAAATATAAGCGGCCTAAGTGAAACTTAAGCATAGAGTATAATAGACTAATAATTAATTGATTTAATTATTAGCTATTATATAACTACTCTAACAAACATCTCCTAGAATCAGAATAACACTGTATTTCCTCTTAATTAACTATATCAAATCATAATATAGAATTCTAGTTCAACCAAAAATTGTAAATCTAATTCCAAAGAAACATTCAAATTTAATAAATAGATGAATGCAATACAGTGGAACAGTTAAAGAAATGACATTTCTAGACATAAAAATTTGACTCAACAAAATGCTATCTTTCACACCAAAATTTAGTCGACCCTTTTATTGATTCGGAGAATAATACATATAGGGTTCCAAAGTTGGACCGTTACAAAAGGGTAACCGAAACAGTTCCACTTCTCTAATCAGAAATGATAAACAAGGTTTATCCGTTACAATACTATCAAAATTTAGCACAAGAGGGAATCTATCTAAGCTTCAGTTTATGTCCCCTTGTCTAATTTATCCCTATAGGTGGTGAGAGATGTGATGATAGGGATGAGATCTTCATTCCTACTGAAATGAACACTGGTATATCTAATGAGCCATATGGAATGTTCTTTGGCCAGGCTCTTGATTGCATTAGTTCGATCTTTCATCTCTTCCACAGATTTAAGGATACATCCGCTCAACTATTGGAATTTTGGCACCTTGTCCAAATGAGTAGAAGACCGCTCTGCCAGCTTATGGACATAATCATAAAATTATTTCTACATACTATCTAATCTAAACATTTCCTTTCCCTGACAAATTGTCTGTGATTTCATGTGCAGGCCTTGAAGGAGTTTAAAATATTTTCTCTACCCCACGTTGACCTTGATATCTGTTTGCTACAACGTTGTTTCAACTTTGTTGAACATCTCAATCATAAAATCCAAGCTTTGAAGCCATTGGATCAAAGGCTCATCTCCTTTCTATAATATCTTGGCCTTTAATGCCTCCTTGGTCTTTATTTTACCACCATGTGCAGTATCACTATGCATTCTTGACACCTCACCCTCTCTGATGCGAGAGTTTGTAAATTCTTTTCAATATTGCTCCTTTCTATTTCCATCCTTAGGAGAGCATTATCCAGTTGCTCAACAACTACGAGCCCTTCAGATTCGAGCCTCTCCATTCAACCCGCTCCTCTTTTCTTTCATAAATCCCACCCATCAAGGCTTCCACGTCGTTAATGGCTTGTCCTAGCATGGGATTGGAGCTTATAGGGAGTGGCTTTGTTTTCTCCAAATATGTATTATCATACATTTGTTGATCATCATCTTCCAACCCCTCCACTTCAATGTTAACTTTGAACTTTTTGATTTTTTTAATGGTTAACGTGGTGTAGAATCGCTCTCGAATTTCTAAGTCATCTTTGGAATTAGCCCAGTAGTATTCAATATCATCAACATGATGAATTGCATGAATCATTTGCAAGAAATCTCAGGCATAATAAAGAGGATCATACTGCAGCCTCAAGACATCATATGTCTCAAATTGAAACCTCTTTGAAAATGTCTTCAAAACATTCTTTCCCTCAGAATAGGATGCGCAACTTTAGGCTCCAATGGTCATCGAGAAATTGTAGCCCTTCTTCCTAGCATTAGCATAGATCAGATTCACTTGTAGTGCCTGCCTCATCACCTCGACCAATATGATCATATCATCGGGATATTTGTGCAACTTCAAAGGGAAATCATTGAATCCTGCAAGACGAATATACAAGAAATCTGCAAATTGAATGAAACAACACCCAAATTGGCTGATAAAATCCATGGCTTCAGGAGAAAATCTCCTTTCTATACAACTTTGTAGCTCCCTACATAGTCTCATTGTGAATGAATCCTTAACTTTGAGATATTCAGCATAACTATTATGTAATTATAGACATGGGAAAAATTCATAGCTTTCAACATCATCTGGGAACTCTTCCAATCTAGAAAGCCCTGGCCACATTTGAATTATGGCCAATATATATATATATATATATAAGAACTGAAGACATGTAGAAGTCATTTTGAGCCTTATCTCTACTTACGACACTACAGAGATTTTCTCTTACCATAAGAGCCCAATCGATGAAATAGTGTTGAGAACACATCACCTGGACTAAGAAGAAATGGTGCTCAATGAATTTTAGTACGTCACTCTCACCTCGGATCCTATGGAGTAGCACCAAGATGTCTCCAATCTCTAGTTTCAGATTCATTCCGTATAATATTTTTGGCAACTTTTCTTTTGCGCTCCTCGTCTCTTGAAACCATGACTTCATTATTTCTTTATTCCACACTACTTTCTTTGCTACATATTCAGTAACTGCTTGACTATATGCCATTTCTGAATATTCAGCCTACTCTGGAATGCGCAGGGAGTTCTCGACAGAATCTCAATCAATGGACAAAAGCACCGTGTCGTTGGGTAGGAGGATTTTCTTGGTATATAGGTTATATTGGGCTATGCACTCTCGAACAAGCTCAGGAGCTTGAACAACAACAAGAAAACTGGTAACTTCTATTAACCTTCTCTCTTTAAACTACTTAGTGATAGGGTGCATTTGGTTTGCCTTCAATCTTCTCTAAAAGTTTTGCATATCAAAGAACTTCAAGGAAGTTTCTGTAATTTTATGTCAATGAGATGTGATGCCATTCATCCCATCAAATTCCATAAATCTAATAGCCATACTTCAACTGAATCTAACTTGGGATAAGGGATATCTCTCAAGAACAAAAGAGCGGGGAATAACTATATTTGAGAGCTTCTAATCTAGACAATTCGTTAAACAGATGGTATATCTTGTTCATAATACCTCACTGATTTTATAACTTTTGAATTCTTATCGTTTAATGGCTTACTTCCTGTGCTACATGAACAAAAAGACTAAGACATTAATGACAAAGTCCATTATAGAGTAAAAAAACTTTATTTTAATTAATTACTTTACCCCTATGGGCCGTTAAGAAACATCCTTTCACTTTAGTAACCGTAACGATAACTTCCTGGAGGTAGCAGAAAATCACTTTTCCACTTCCCTTTCAGTGGAGAAATGCCTTTAGAGTGCTCTCTATTCAAAAGTCCACTAAGGGAGAAATTTAGCTTGTGGAGATGCTAAAATGGAATGTCTTGATTTTGTCAGAGCTTTCTCTGTACCCCAAATCACTCATAAGATTTATTCTTCTCTAATGTTCTTCCAAAAATGATTTGGCAAAAAACGCACTCCGTAGGTCAAAAACCCCCTATTGAAGTAGCAGAGAAGCCATTTTATGCTTTTCCACCAATAAGCCTACATCTTGAATTCTTCCTTTCTCAATCATTTCATTTGGCTGAAATAGATTTGATTTGAAGGCCCAAAGCTTTCTTATTACTAAATCTCTCGTTATAAACTTTCCCTGACATCTGATACTTTGAATTCTGTTAGTTGCAAAAAATGCACTCTACAGGTGATTTTCCGCCAAGGAGAAGCTCAGAACCAATTTTCTACCAATGCTACAAAAGGGAAAGAGTAAGGGAAAATAATTCAACTGCATGTAAAACCAATGTTAGAATCCTTTGAAACATGACCTTTACTGGATTGGGGAACTTAACCTACCCAAACAAACATGATCTCAGAGACCAATTCCCCCTAGCTCACAAAATATAATGCAATTTCGAGAAATACGATAAAGGCCTCCTATCCTAAGAGGATAGCTAGACTTAGAATCAGGACTTACACATGGTTTTCAAGATCACTACTACACATTAAAAATCCACTTTGTCTCAAAGGTATGTAGACAAAAAGTGGGGCAACAACTGGCTATGTCTGGGGACTTAAACATTCACATGTCCAAGCAAGGAACTCAAATCTCTGGTTTTGCAAAGCTCAACAAAAAGGCATCTCACAAAAAAACTAAAGCAAGAACCAGAAAGGAAAAATTAAAGGAAACCTAACTAAGGGAAACAAAAATAGGAACTAAATGTGATTATGGTACAATACATGGGTTACCTTTTTTAATTCAGATTTGACACAACTTCAAGTCCTGACCATTGTATGTCAGGGGTAATGCTTCACCATTTGGATAAGTCAGTTTAAAATAATTCTTCTCAAGAATTCTTGATGGATCTTAAAGGCTCCTTTCCACAATGTTTCAAATTTTCCATGCATGCCTTTGGGTGCCCTGCGCTTATCCTATAATAACATCATATCTCCTTCCATAAATTTCTGGTGTCTACTCTTTTTATCAAATAGGTTCTTCACATGCATTTGATGTTGTTTGATATGATCTACCATTTTCTCTCTTTCTTCTTCAAGTTTTTTTAGATACTAAATCCTCTTTTCTAACCCATCTTCATATATACCATCTTCTACTGTTGTTCTCAGTTTGCAAGTCACCAGTTCTAATGGCAATGGAAGAATGGCTTCGATCACGTAAACAAGTTCAAAAGGAGATATACCAATGGCTCTTTTTTGAGTCACTCTATCTGCCCAGAGGGCTTCATATATTTTCTTGTGCCAAGTTCTATGATTGTCTACCAAAAGCTTTTTCGTGATGCTCACCAAATTTTTGTTACTGGACTCAGCTTGGCCATTTCCTTGAGGGAAATAGTTAGATGAGTGACTGATCATAATACCATACTCAAAATAATATTTGGTGATTTCCTGAGAAGAAAAGTAAGCAGCATTATCCATAACTAACTTAATAGGCACACCAAATCTTACCGGGATGTTCTCTTTGATAAATTCACATACTACCTCCAAAGTAGTTTTCTTGGTTGCTTTTGCCTTTGTATGTGGTAGATTTGGCCTTGTTAACTCACCATACACTTCAATATAGTCCTTGTTCACTAGATACACACAAGATTGAATATGAGATTATTCATCTTACCAGCCTGCATGATTCAACCTATTGCCTTCTATCCAGACGGGGTTTTCAAAATAGCTCTCAGAATGAGAGTCACACAATCATAGACCTGTTAGAGTATTATTACTTTATAATTATTAATTAAATCATATCGATTTAATTATATAAGTTTATATTACTCTAGTTACTTAAGCTTCACTTAGGTACATTATTAATTAATTATTAATTAATAATGTGCAACCTAGTTTTTCTTTAGGGTTT
>MU223442.1:1664874-1707968 GCA_018584345.1 Thuja plicata | reverse complement strand
TGCAAAAATGGGGGGATGATGTAATGGAGGTCAAATACATCTCCTAAGGAGGGATAAACACTCTTAACATGTAAATTATTCCATTTTAAGATGATAGAATAGTTTTTAATTCCTTTCTTCATATCAACATCCTGGGATAAACACATTTGAGGTTTATGATGGCTTTTCTTTATCTGAGCGTCCTGCAAACCACTGTTAAGCTATTTCAAAAGATTAAATTAGATAAACACAAATGTCATAAAATAGCAAATGGTTAGAAAACTGAGACAAGAAAATATCAAATGAAAGCTCTGGTGTGTAATTTTGCATGATGATTTATACTAGATTGCGCGAATAAGTGCAGAGATCCATGCAAAGAACTAGAAAGTTCACGTGAGATGCTTAGAAAGTTCACGGAGCTTAAGATAGAGCAGTATGAAAGTAAGGACAAAATGCAAAAAAAATGAAAAAAAATCAAATGAAATGAGGCCAGAATAGAAATGTACCTGCCCCATGGTGCGCGCCAGAAATGTATGTGGTAAATTTGGCCTTGTTAACATGCCATACACTTCGACATAGTCCTTCTTAACCAGATACACACAATATTGAATATGAGATTATTCATCCTGCTTGCCTACATGATTTGACCTGTTGCCTTCTATCTAGACGGGGTTTTTGAAATAGCTCTTAGAATGAGAGTCACACAACCATAGACCAATCTAGGAATGAAGATTTTTCTCCATGAATGCAATGTAATGCAGGATTATTCTAAGAATTAAAAGATGTCAGATTAATCTAAGACATGATTTCAATGCAATTATTCTAGAAATTGAAATTAATCTATTTCAAAATGAGATTATTCTATATGATATTATCAACTAAGAATGTGACAATAATTCAGTATTCTAACAATGCATGAAAGTAAGTGGGGGTTTGAATGAGAAAATGAGAGTTCTTTTATAGACTCAGAGACTGTTCAGAATGGAAATTTTCCTCTTTAGAAATAAAACAGATAGAAAAGCCAGTTTAAGATAGAAAGCTTTCTTTAAAAGAATACATCAAATTGTTTTCTCTCTGCTTTAACTATTTTCTTTCTTTGACTTTAATTATTTTATTTGTTTTCTTTCTCTTTAAAGCATAATTAAAGAGAAGTTTCCAATTTTGAACTCAAGAGAAGATTTTGTTGAAAATATTTAATTAATTAATTAAATATGACCTCATAATTGCTTTTTCTCAATTATATGAATAATTACATTCAATTACTGAAAAAGAGGATATTTATTTAATAATTAAATATCATTTAATTGCTTTTTTATGTGTCTTAGCTAAAGAGGGTGAATTTAATTTAATTAAAGTGTTAGGACTTTATAATTAAATTAATTCAATCATAAGGATTGTTTAGCCAATAGATATTTAGGAATTAAATATAATGTATGATTAATGCAGATTTAGGATTTTCTACATTTGACACTTAGGTCGAGTAGAGTCAGTTAAAACTAAGAATTTCCTAGTACAATAGGACTTTGTTATTAAATCTAGGAAGCTTCCTCTTGAAGGCGATGAATTCATTGGATAATTTTTGAATCATCTCATCTGATGATGTGGTGTTACTAGTACTGGCTCTATACTATATTTCTCTTTTCCATTTTCTTTCCGATATCATGTGGTGTTCTAACTCCACCGAAGTCCTTTGGGAAAGGTCCAAAGTGGATGGATTTATTCTCCTCAGATCATAATTGATATCGAGACGCATAGAACTTATGAAAATGTTTTCAAATTCTTGGTAGTAGGCCTATCGGCTATTGGGCTACGATTCACAAGCTTGTTGAATTTAGTCACAAAATCCCTCATACTAATAGAAGGCTCTTTCTTGCTGGACGTCAATTGTGTCAATTGTGCATGTTCATCTTCAGCAATTTTAAATCTTCCCTCAAAGGAATCCCTCATGAAGTCCCAATCCATGATAGAGGAATTGGGTAAGTGGTGAAACCAATCAATAATGCCTTAAACAAGGGTTTCAACAAATAATCTGATAGCCACATCTTCTTCTCGCATTGCTAAGATATTAACTAAAGCAAAGAATGCAGCAATGTGTTCATCTATAGGTACTTTCCCATCTCTAGAGAATTTGGGGAAATTCTTTCTTGAACCTAAGGGAAGGGAATTATATGCTGCTAATTGTAATGGTCCAACTGCAGTAGCCAAAGGAAGTGCCATGATTACCAAAGGTAGAGAGGCTGTTAGGTTGACAATAGGAGGAGCAACTACTCCGTGCTAATTTAACACTTGACAAGTGGTAGAAAAAATATTTGATTGTTTGGGGGTGAAGGACATCTACTTTTCCTCTTGGTATTCATGTTCTTTCGATGGGTTACTTCAAGTAGAGAAAAATCAAGCTTTGCAAGTCTCTCAAAAACTAGGTCTGTACCACCTTCTTTCTTTGCACTCCTAAGAAATCTCTTGGGCTCCAGGATTTTGACTAGTCTTCTAGTCCAGCTTCGCAGTCTGCTTGGCATCATTCCCTTTGCAGATATCTCATTTGAATGGCTTCTTCAAGTGCTTATGTTCTAGCTTCTTCTCATTCCTGCACTTGGCTAGCATTTCTATAGTGCTTAGTGTTTTTTTTGTATTTCCAAACAAAAAGTATTCAGTGAGGAAATGAGATCCTCTTGATCATCTTGGAATCTAAGATTCAGTTGGAGCACATGGATTATGTTCTCATGGGGAAGCACCATCTTTCCTCATGGTATTTTTTTGGTGTAAGGACTGTTCATCTCCCCAGTAGAGTCGCCAAAATTTTGTTCCTAAACAAATTGTTCTTTTTTCTTTAATTCTAGAATACCCAAATATTTCAGAACAATTGAATACAATAGTTGGGAAATTGTTACCAAATAACTAATTTCCCTCTGAATTTATAGGTACAACTCCCTTAGCTAAATGATATTCAATGAATATTGATCCTTCCTATTGTAATAGGGGTATGTTCTTGACCCGAGAAAAAAAGAGGTAAACCAAGCTAAACCTAGACAGGAAATAGCTCAAGCAAGATAAATCCAATTCTAACTTTAGCCAATTTTAAGATTTTATCAATCATATGACTCCTTAAAAATGGTAATGCAATAACTGATAATTAAAATGAAAATGCAAGACCTAGATATTTAATGATGAAATGAAAATGAATCAATCTATTTCACAGGAACATCTCCCAGACTCAGAATAACACTGGATTTCCTCTTAATTAATTGTATCTAATCATAATACAAAATTCAGGTTCAACCACAAACTGCAAATCTAATTCCAAAGAGACATTCAAATTTAAAAGATAGATGCATGTAATATAGTGTAACACTTAAAGAAATGGAATTCAGACATACAAACTTGACTCAGCAAAATGCTATCTTTCATGCCAAAATTTAGCCGACCCTTTCATTGATTTGGAAAATAGTACATATAGGGTTCCAGAGGTTGACTGTTACAAAAGGGTAACCGAAATGGTTCCACTTCTCTAATCATAAATGATAAATAAGGTTTATCTATTACAATACTATCAAACTTTAGCACAAGAGGGAATCTATCTAAGCTTCAATTTACTTCCCCTTGTCTAATTTAGCCCTATAGGAAGTGATAGCTGTGATGATTGGGATGAGCTCTTCATGCTTATTGATATGAACATTGGTATATCTAATGAGCCATCTAGAATTTTCTTTGGCCAGGCTCTTGATTTCATCCGTCTGATCTTTCAGCTCTTTGATGGCTTTAAAGATACATCCACTCAACTGTTGGAGTTCTGTCACCTTTTCCAAATGAGTAGAAGACTACTCCACCAGCTTATGCACATAATCAAAAAATGATTTATCCATACTAGCCAATCTGATCATTTCTTTTCCTTGACCATTTTTTTGTGATTGTGCATGCAGGCCTTGGAGGAGTTTAAAATATTTTCTCTTCTCCTCCTTGATCTTGACATCTGTTTGCTACAACCCTGTTTCAGTTGGTATGATCATCTCGATCTTAAAATCTAAGGTTTGAACCCATTCGATCAAAGGCTCATCTCCTTTGTATAATATCTTGGCCTTTAATGCCTCCTTTATCTTCATTTTGACCACCATGTGCAACATCTCTATTCATTCTTAACACCTCACTCTCTCTGATGTGAGAGTTTACAGATTATTTTCAATATTTCTCCTTTGTGTTTCTAGCCTTAGGAGAGCATTATTGAGTTTCTCAACAACTACTAGCCCTTCTGATTTGAGCCTCTCTATCCACTTCTTTCCTATCTTCCCGTAGTGTCTATCCTCTTGCAACTTGGCTATAATAGCTTAGTTCTCTACAGCACTAAGATCAAAAGTGGTCTGGGTGTTGGGAACACTTGCTATCAAAGTGATGAGATGTCTAATGAAATTAGTTAGCTTAGCTACATCTTCCTTGAGTTGAACTTTAGCAGTTCTGAGCTCCTTGAGCTCTTCTTCTATTACCATATTGGTGGAATTCCACTAGTCTACCTTAATTTCATGTTGAGAAAGCTCCATGTCAAACAACTGTAATTGAAAATCAGAGGAATTCATATCTTCAATTCTACCTTCCTTTGTAGGCTTGGCCACCGCCATAATGAAATGCCATGTTTCAGGATCTTGACCTAGTGTAGACATGGTCTTCACATTCTTTGCTTTTCCCACTATGGTGCTGGGTTGCAAGGCCCATGAGAGAGTATCTTTTCCAGAAGTCTCTTCCTCTTCTCTCTTCCTTTTATGCTTTAAATTATGTTATATCCAAGATTCGACACTGGTAAATTTGGAAACAAAAGATAACTCTTCTATGAATAACTTCTTGATGACTAGAGGAGTAGCTTTAGGCCTAGAAGTACATGGGTTCACTGATGTTGGAGAAGAGGAGACCAGTATAATGACTTGAGAATCTTCTTTTTTCTTCACAACCCTCTCATTTGATTCTGTGGCTGAGGTATTGAAGGTATCCTCACCCACTTCAAGTACAATAGGGGACCCTCATCTTGGAGTATCTTGTGTCAAAGTGCTGACTTGTGTATCTATAACAATAGCTTTAGCTGATTGCTCAGGTCCTGTACCTTTATTGGGCTCTTAAGTTGGTTTTCCCATGTCTATATAAATTTCTTCTTTTGTTGAAACGATCTCTGGAAGTGGGCCTTCTCCACATGTCTTCTTTGGTTGTACCTCTTTCTGAGGAGGCTCATCACCTCCACCGACTGGATGAGATGAACCATTGGCCATAGTTGGGAGTATTACTAAAGAAGTTTTTTCAATTCTCAAAGTACCTTTTGTTGGGGTCCTTTGAGTAGGAGGCTTCCTTCTCTTCCTTCTTCCTACAGTCCATTCCACCCACTACTCTATGCTTTTGTAAATCTCACCCATCAAGGTTTCCAGGTCGTTAATGGCTTTTCCTAGCATGAACTCAGAGCTTATAGGGAGTGGTTTTATTTTATCCAAATATGTATTATCATATGTATGTTGACCATCATCTTCCAGCCCCTCCACTTCAATGTTAAAATTGAAGTTTTTGATTTCTTCAATGGTTAACCTGGCGTAGAATTGCTCTCAGCTTTCTAAGTCATTTTTGCAATTATCCCAATAGTCTTCAATATCATCAACATGATGAATTGCATGACTCATTTGCAAGAAATCTCAGGTGTAATTTATAGGATCATACTATGCCCTCAACACACCATATGTCTCCAATTGAAACCTCTTCGAAAATGTCTTCAAAATATTCTTTCCCTCAGACCAAGATGCACAACAATAGGCTCCAACAGTCATCGAGAAATCGTAGCCCTTCTTCCTAGCATTAGCATAGATCAGATTCACTTGGATTTCTTTCCTCATCACCTCGACTAGCATGATCATATCATTGAGATATCTAGGCAACTTCAAAGGGAAATCATCAAATCCTGTAGGAAAAATATATATAAGGACTGAAGACATGTAGAAATCAGTCTGAACCTTAGCTCTACTTAGGGCATCAGAGAGATTTTTTCTTACCATAAGAGCCCAATCGATGAAATGGTGTTGAGAACAGATCACCTGGACCAAGATGTCTACAATCTCTCACTTCATATTCATGCCGTATAATGTTTTGGGCAACTTGCCTTTGGCACTCCTCAGCTCTGGAAACCATGGATTTCATTATTTTTTTCTTCCACACTACTTTCTTTGCTACATATTTGGTAACTTCCCAACTATATGTCATCTCTGAATATTCATCCTACTCTAGAATGCGTAGGGAGTTCTGGACAGAATCTCGATCAATGGACAGAAGCACCGTGTCATTGGGCAGGAGGATTTTCTTAGTATCTATGTTATATTGGGCTATCCACTCTTGAACAAGCTCAAGAGCTTGAATGGAAAAAGAAAAATTGACAGCTTCTATTAACTTGCTTTCTTTTAACTTCTTAGTGATAGGGTGCATCTGGTTTTCCTTCATTCTTCTCGGAAAGTTCTGCATATCAAAGAACTTCAAGGAAGTTTTTGTAATTTTATGCTAATCAGATGTGATGCCATTCATCCCATCAAATCCCATTAATCTAATAATCATACTTCAACTTATTCTGACTTGGGATAAGGGATATCTCTCAAGAACACAAGAGCGGAGAATAATTATAGTTGAGAGCTTCTAATCCAGACAATTCATTAAATAGATGGTAGATCTTGTTCGTAATACCTCACTGATTTTATAAATTTTGAATTCTTACCGTTTAACAGATGACTTCCCACGCCACACGAATGAAAACACTAACACACTAATTAAAAAAGTCTGTTATAGAGTAAAATGACTTTATTTGAATTAATTACTTTACCCCTACAGGCCATTAGGAAACATCCTTTTACTTTAGTAACCATAATAGTAACTTTCTGGAGGTAGTGGAAAATCACTTTTCCGCTTCTCTTTTGGTGGAGAAATGCCTTTGGAGTGCTCTCTACTAAAAAATCCACTGAGGGAGAAATTTAGCTTGTTGAGATGCTAAAATCAAATGTCTTGATTTCCTTAGCTTTCTTTGTGCATTGAATCACTCATAAGATTTATTCTTCTTTAAAGTTCTTCCATAAAATGATTTGGCAAAAAATGCACTCCGCAGGTCGAAACCCACCTGTTGGAGTAGCAGAGAAGCCATTTTTCACTTTTCCACCAATAAGCCTGCATCTTTAATTATTCCTCACTCAATCATTTCTTTTTCCTAAAATAGATTTTTTCTAAAGGCCAAAATATTTCTTATTCCAAAATCTCTCATTATCAACTTTCCCTGACCTCTGATACTCTGAATTCTATTAGTTGCGGAAAACACACTCTGTGAGTTATTTTCCACCAAGGAGAAGCTCATAAAAAAATTTCTTCCAATGCTACAAAAGGGAAATATTAAGGAAAAATACTTCAAATTCATGTAAAACCAATTTTATAATCCTTTGAAACATGACCTTCAATAGATTAGGGAACTTAACCTACCCAACCAAACATGATCTCAAAGACCAATTCCCCCTAGCTCACAAAAGAGAAGGCAATTTATGGAAATGCAATAAAGGACTCCTATCCTAAGATGATAGCTAGACTTAGACTTGGTACTTACATGAGGCTTTCAAGATCACTACTACACATTAAACATCCACTTTGTCTCAAAGGTATGTAGACCAAAAGTGGGGCAATAGGTATCTTAATCTTAAGTTTTATTTTTAGGGTTATGTGGAAGATTTTACCAGGAATCTAGAAAATCCCTCTAGATATGGCTAATAGAAAGTTAGGCCTAATAGGAACCAACCCATAGCTATTTTTGAACTCGATCACTTTGGGATTGAAGACCCACTAAAATGGGATTAGTGAGATGTCAAATAGATGTCTTGATGTGGAACATGACCTTCATAGAACTTATAAGCATGTTTGGGAATATTCGAGTTTGGAATCATTCAAGAGAGTATTGAGACAAGGAGTACTTTTAATGGTGGAAATCTTTCAAGGTTAAGCATAGAGAAAATAACTCTTAGTGTGGAGTTAGAATAATTTTAGGTTTGAATACTTTAGACTTTAGAGGGTTATAGGATTGAATTAGGATCCCAAGTAGACTTGGACAAGTGGAGTCCTTAGTCAAGAGAAAGTGCAAAGCAAACCTTGGAACACTTACACAATATTGGTATAAGAGCATAGTTGGTTTGGCTTGTGGTTAATGTTCCAACTAGAAGAATCAGTTGGAGAATTTACAATGGTGACCAATGTAGAGTTGGCCAAGAAGGTAGATGAAAAATAAGTGGAGAATAGAATGCTCCAAGACAGATTGGCTCAATTAGAGAAAAAGGTAGATGAATTTGATGAGAAGGAAAAAGAAGTAAATGATAAGGTTGAAGGGAAAGGCAAAGATATTTCCATAGAAGAAGAAGTCCCTGAAGCTGATCCTGTCCTTGACCAAGAACCATTCTTGAAGGAATTAAAGGCCTTAAGTGGTAAATCACTAGAAGGAGTCTGAATATTTAGTGGAAAGATGGAGCCATAGGTGGTCCTTGACTGGATAGAGAGACCAGAAAACCATTTGGAGTGTGATGGAAACACTTAGGATCAAAAGGTGAAGGTTGCAAAAGCTAGGCTGAGAGGGTCTACACTCACTTGGTGGAAATTCATCAAAGATGAGAGAGAGAAGGAAGGAAAGAATCCCATTACTTCATGGAAAGATATGGTTGCAAAGATCAAAGATGCTTATATCCCTGAGGATTATGAAATCCAATTACACAAGAGAATACAATGTTTGAGACAAAAGGACCTAGATGTAAACTCCTATACTGAAGAGTTTCAGAGACTTTTTCTTAGATCTAGAGTTGAAGAGGATGAGAAGGTTAAGGTAGAAAGATACCTTAATGGACTAAAGTATACCATACAATATTAGATGAGTCTCTTGACTCTAGACACCATTTAGAAGTGCCACCAAATTGCCATTAAATTTGAAGAAAAGGTGAGAAAGAAACAAGACTCTAGTACTACTAGAGGAAGGGGTCGAGGAAGAGACACTGGGGGAAAAGAGCTAGATATGGTGGAAGGATTTTTGAACCAAAAGGCCAAGGAGAGACTAAATTTAATGAGAATCAAGAAGGAAACTCCAATAGAGGGGGTTCAAATAGAGGGAGAAACACTAATAATAGAGGAAGAGGCAATAATCAAGGAAGAGGCAAGTATTTTTCCACTATGAAGTGTTACCACTACAATCAAATGGGACATCCAACATATAGGTGTCCAAAAAAGGGTACTACTTCTCAAGGAGGTGACAAAAGAGTGAATTATTTCCAAGAGGAAAAAAATGGTGGAGGTAAACACCCTAAATTTCTATTGGAATCAGAGGAAGGAGACAATATCACGAGGAGAAGAACTTTGATAAAAGAGCCAGTGAAGGAGGAACCTAGTCCGAGAAGGTCATTGTTTAGAGTGAAGTGTAAAATGATGGGAATAGTGTATAGAGTCATCATAGACTCAGGGTCTACTAACAATATTATGTCAAAGGAAGTAGTCAAAAATTTGAAAATGACAAGAATACCCCACACCAATCCTTACAAGATCACCTGGATAAACAAAGTACACCATGTTCTTGTTAATGAGAAATCTTGGGTTGAATTGTCAATTAGGAGATATACGGATAAAGTTATATTTGATGTCCTACCTATGGATGCATGTCACTTGCTCCTAGGAAGACCATGGCAATATGATAGACATGTCATGCATGATGGAGTAAGGAATTCATATGCATTCAAGAAAGACAATGTGACATTTAAAATCCAGTCACTTTTGGAGGATGCAGAGATGAAGTCAACTAGTCCTAATGTTCTGATGGTGAGCGAAAAAAATTTCATAGATGCTTTAGAAGAAGGAGAGGGATTTTTTTTGCATTGGTACTGAAACCAAAAGAAGAAAGTGCAGACAAAGCAGTAAAGAAGACAAAGTTTCCAAAGGAAGTGCATGAGCTACTACAAAAGTATGAAGGCATAGTTAGTGATGGACAACCATCATCCCTACCACCTAACAAGTTGGTAAGCCTCCAAATATACCTAATCCCTTTATCCATCCTACCAAATAAGGCTGCATATAAGATGACTCCTTAACAAAATGAGGAAATAGCTAGACAGATTCAAGAATTATTCAACCAAGGACTGATTAGGAAATGTATTAGCCCTTGTTCCGTACCCACTGTTGTAGCACCTAAAAAGGGGGGGAACATGGAGGCTTTGTACTGATTCCAAATCCATCAATAGGATTACCATTATATATAGGTTCCCTTTTCCTAGGATAGAATACCTAGTGGATTGTTTAGGAGGAGCAAGGTAGTTTACCAAGATAGACCTAAAGAGTAGGTATCATCAAATTAGAGTAAATTAAGGGGATGAATGGAAAAAAACCATCAAGATAATAGAAGGACTGTATGAGTGCCTTGTCATGCCATTTGGGTTATCCAATTCCCCATCAACATTCATGAGGTTGATGAATGAAGTCCTTAAAGACTACATTGGAAAATTTGTGGTAGTATATTTAGATGATATACTCATCTATAGTAAGACAATGGAAGAGCACCTCAAACACCTAGAAATGGTTTGCAAAAATCTACATGAGGAGAAGTTGATGATCAACTTGGAAAAGTGTGAATTCATCAAGAAAGAGCTAGTGTACCTTGGATTTGTGTTATCTCAAGGCAACCTAAAGAAGGATCCAAGAAAAGTGGAGGTCACCATCAACTGGCCTACTCCAAGAAAAACCACTGACATAAGAAGCTTTCATGATCTAGCTCACTACTATAGGAATTTTATTAAACAATTTAGTGCAATTTGTGATACTATGTTAGATACTATTAAAGGGGGCATTAAGATTAAATTTATGTGGAACAAACAAGATAACCATGGGTTTGAGATATTGAAAAAGAGGATTGATTCCCAACCAATTTTGGATTTTCCAAGCATTGAGAAACTATTTACAGTGGAATGTGATGCCAGTAATGTAGCAATTGGTGTTGTCTTAAGCCAACAGGGAAGACTAGTGGCTTTTCGTTCTAAGAAACTTAGTGAAGCTAAGAAGAAATATTCTTCTTATGACCTAGAGATGAATGCTTTGGTAAAAGCACTAAGGAATTGGAGGCATTAATTTCTTCCAAACGAGTTCATAGTCTATTTTGAAACCAAGCATTAAATTTCCTGAACTCTCAAGATAAACTCAGTCACAAGCACATGAAGTGGGTTGAGTACTTTCAAGCATAAACCTTAAACATCAAACACAAGAAGGGATTGAAGAATAAGGTAGTAGATGCCTTAAGTAGAAGATCCTTTACCATTTAGGAGATACAACTATAGAGCATGTGGATATACAACTTTAGAGATCTCTATGGTGAAGATGAAGATTTTGCAAACATTTACAAGGTATGCCAAGAATACAAGAATCACTTTCATAGTCAATTCTTTGAATATACTTTACAAAGTGGTCTTTTGTTTAAGGGTGGTCAATTATGTTTCCCTAGGGGGTCTATAAGGGAAAATATAATCCACAGGAAACCCAATCATTCACTTAGTGGATGTTTTGGTGTAAAGAAGACCCAAGAGCTAGTCCAATGATTTTACTTTTTTCTCAAGATGAATTTGGATACCAAGAAGTATGTAGAAAGTTGTATTATTGGCCAAAAGGAAAATGGTACATCTACTAATGCTAACCTATACCAGCCCCTACACATTCTAACTAGACCATGGGAATGTTTGAGCATGGACTTTGTAGTTGGTTTGCCCAAGAAAAAGTGGGTAATGTACAACATCTATGTTACTGTGGATAGGTTTAGTAAGATGTCACAATTTGTACCCTGTAATAAAATACATGATGCAAGCCAGATAGCTTCTCTATTATTCAATGAGGTAGTCAGAATACATGGTTTTCCACTGACTATTATGTCAGCCAGAGACACCAAGTTCATGAGTCATTTTTGCAAGACTCTCTGGTAGAAATTAGGAACCAACGTATCATTTGGATATGCCTGCCATTGTTAGTCTAATGGCCAAATAGAGTTAGTGAATAGGATTTTTGGAAATCTACTAAGGTATTTAACTAAAGAGTGTGTTCAAACTTGGGACCAACTCATTATGAGAGTAGAATATGCCTATAATGACATAGTGAATAGGACTATTGGTAAGATTCCTTTTGAAATAGTTTATGGTCTTAATCCAAGAGGAAAACATGAGCTTAGAGACCTAAATGATGGAACCAAGGGAAGTGGTTATATAGATGACTTTGCCCTTTCTATGCAAGAATTCCATTAGACAATAAGGAAAATACTCACTAAAAATACATAGAAGATCAAGAATAAAGTGGATGAGAGGAAAAGAGATGTCCAATTCAAAGTTAGGGATCTAGTGATGGTACACCTCAACAAGGAAAGATTACAGAAAGCACCACATATGCTTTAGATAAGAAGAATTGGCACATGTGTCATACTGGCCAAATATGGAGTAAATGCCTATAAGGTGGAACTTCTAGAGGATATGGGCCTATCTCTGATATTTAATGTTGCAGAAATGGTTATATACAAAGGCCAAATCCTATATGTAGATAAGAGTTTGAGGTGGAAGAACAAAAATTTCTATCTGCACCAATCAAGAAAGTAGAACACATTCTGGATTCCACAGTCTACAAGAAGACAAGAAAGAAGGACTATCAAGAACACTTAGTGAAGTGGAAAGGACAACCACATGAATATGCAGTACTAATAAATGAATAAGAATTAAAAAAATTGTGCATTGACCTCAACTTACTCAATCCAAGGGTGGATTGAAGTAATTTCATTCAAGGAGGATGGTGTAGGAGCACCTAGGCTATACTCATAGTCTTAGTAATTTTGGATTATAACTGACCTTATGATGAAGGGAAAGGTAGGAGAATCCCCAATGGAGATGTCCTAGCCCTAGAAAATAACCACACAATGAAAAAAAAAAAAACATAGAGATTTAGATCCACACAATGAAAATACTCATAATAGAATCATCATATTTTCATCCAACATGCCCGGCTGTAAGGCCTTTCGGGTTATGGCCAAATACAATGCAATTACAAGAGGAACTCCACAAGATCTTGCAAGATCCAAACCAAACCCTATCCACACTATGGTAGAAACCTCTAGGAAGATCCAAACTTGTGCTCGCAAGCCCACCAAGCAATCTCCTTGTTTCCCAAGCCATAGCTACTAGTTCCTCTCAAAACTCTCTCCTCTGCCTCTTCCTCTGCTCTAGGATGGATGAATAATGACTAAAGACCTCCCCCACAACCCCTAATTATACCAATCTAAGCCACAGGTCATCCCAGAACATAAATTTAATACAAACACATAAATTAAATGCCACAAGTCGGCCAACAACAACAATTAAATGCCCAAAATTGATGTCTTAGTAAAATTGCAATATCTCCTAGCTCCGGATGAATTAGGACTCATGCTTTGAATCGTAGGTAGAAATCTAGGCCCTCTTCAACCCTTGAAATTTCCATCCTCTAACTCTTTATGGAAAATTACTTATATGGCCTATAATAGGCACTAAATTCCTAAGCAAGGTCGAGCTCCTCCCAGTCCATGCCAAGTAACCAAGACCATGCCAAGTTCCATTAAATACATCAAAACCAATTACCCAAGACCCAAGTAGGTTTATCCAACTCTACCAAACACATCACATATGAAAATAAGTCTACACGACTCCATCAAATCTCCCAAAAATGCAGGATAGCCAACTACCCTGAGATGCTCCTGCATCAGACTTCCCAGGTGCAAAAAGATATCCTCAATAGCTGGAAGAACATCATTTAGGATTCAACACATAAATCCCCAAATGGTTCTTCACATACATGTCCTCCAAACCCTCATTCTATAAACTCTTTCCCTTGTTCTGTTGCTGCTTCTTTTGCGCATCCTTCCTCGATGTCCCATAGGTTTGTTGTCCACACTGACCTTTAACCTTTTTAGAATATGCCAAATCAACTTGGCTGCCAATGTTCAGGTTCCTTCTACCAACCTCTTCCTTTTGAAAAGGAATCATGGAATGCTTCTTTCTATCTTTCACAATTGTAAACACATTCTTGACACAATCATGCATAGCCCTGCGATCATACTCCCACAATCTACCAAGCAACAAATGACAACTGTTCATGTCCAAAATATCACATAGCACTTGATCCTTATACTGTCCAATCTGGAGATCAACAAGGCACTGCTCCCTCACTTCCAAAGCATGCTCACCTTGTAGCCAACTAATCCTATAAGGATAAGGATGTCTCATTCTTCTCAAACCAAGTTTCTGAACCATCTCCTCCACAACAAGGTTATCAGTACTACCACCATCCAAAATCACATTACAAACCTTACCACTAGACTTACAATGGGTCCTAAACAAATTAATCCTCTGACAAGATTCCCATGTCCTCTGACCAATTAGTACTCACCAAGCTAGTAAACTCTCTCCTTGCTCAGGTTTCTGGTCTTTAGCCTCATCCACAATAGCGGCTCTTCTATTACCATCCCTTTGCAGACATTCATAAGCTCAATGTCCATCTTCATGAAATTTGAAACAAGCACCCCTAAATTCACCTTTACCTGCCCTTCTCTTTTGATCAACAGGTTTTGGTTCATCTTCTGCATTTGTTTTAGCCTTTGCCAAATAGTCCTGCTTCTCCTTCTGTCGGGAACTACCTTGATTCTTCCTTTTCAACTTTTATTCAGCCTTCAAAGCATACTGATAGGCATCCTCAACTGAAGAAATATTCAACATACCAACCTCATCCTGAATATTGAATCTTAAACCATTGATATACCTATCCACCTTCTCCTTAGACAACTCTCTATGTCTATACTGAATAGTCAACTTGTAAAACTCCTCTGTATAATCTTTCACAGTCATATCATTATTTTTCAAATTCTAAAACTTCTTAAACAACTCAAGTTCATAATTAGCAGGAATGAACTTAGCCTTCAGTTTAGTTACCATCAATCTCCATCTAGTGATCTTCATTTCACCTTCCTCTTCTCTATCCTGCTGTAACTCCTTCCACCAAAGAGCAGCATGTCCCTTCAGCTTGGTCTGTGCTATCCTCACCCTAAGCAGATATTCAATATCCTTGAGCTTAAAGTAGTGTTCTAATTCACCAATCCAATCAATCAGGTCTTCAGGATTCAAAGTACCCGAGAAATTAGAAACCTCCATCTTATGCTTCAACTTCAACTGAGGTCCAAATCTATCCAATTGAACAACCCTATTTTTGCTAGGTCTCTCATCTTGTTCAACTCTACCACTTTATCTAGTAGTCTCAAAGTCTTCATTAGCTTCCTCATAACCATTTTCAGTACCCACATGTCGAGGCACACCACCTAAAGCACTTACAATCTCAGCAATCATATTACTCTTCATTAGTGCAAGCTTGAATCTGAGTTCTGCCCTAATATTTTCTAAGACCGTTTCTTCCATAGTATCATCAAGATCATCCATTTCCCTAGGGTTCAATCTTCTCGGAGCCATCTTCTAAAATCTTCAAAAATCCTCCCCACAGTCCTGGTGCAAACTGCCTCACCTTCTACACTCTGTCCACACACTCAGGAACAACATTCACTCTGATACCACTTGATGAAAGGCAAGGTAGGAGAATCCCCAATGGAGATGTCCTAGCCCCAGAAAATAACCACACAATTAAAAAAAACAACAACATAGAGATTTAGATCCACACAACGCAAATACTCATAATAGAATCATCATATTTTCATCCAACATGCCCGGCTGTAAGGCGTTCCGGGTTATGGCCAAATACAATGAAATTACAAGAGGAACTCCACAAGATCTCACAAGATCGAAACCAAACCCTAGCCACACTATGGTAGAAACCTCTAGGAAGATCCAAACTTGTGCTGGCAAGCCCACCAAGCAATCTCCTTGTTTCCCAAGCCACAGCTACTAGTTCCTCTCAAAACTTGATCCTCTGCCTCTTCCTCTACTCCATGATGGATGAATAATGACTAAAGACTTCCCCCACAACCCCTACTTATACCAATCTAAGCCACAGGTTGGCCCAAAACATAAATTAAATACAAACACATAAATTAAATGCCACAAGTCGGCCAACAACAACAATTAAATGCCCAAAATTGATGTCTTAGTAAAATCATGATATCTCCTAGCTCTAGATGAATTAAGAATCATGCTTCAAACCGTAGGTAGAGATCTAGACCCTCTTCAATCCCTGAAAATTTCATCCTCTAACTCTTTGTGGAAAATTACTTATACAGCCTGTAATAGGCACCAAATTCCTAAGCAAGGCCGAGCTCCTCCCAGTCCATGCCAAGAAACCAAGACCATGCCAAGTTCCATTAAATAAATCAAAACCAATTACCCAAGACCCAAGTAGGTTTATCCAACTCTACCAAACCCCTCACATATGAAAATAAATCCACACGACTCCATGAAATCTCCCAAACATGCAGGATAGCCAACTACCCTGGGATGCTCCTGCATCACCTTAGCCAAGTAAATAAGTTTTTCTTAGGCCTTAGTGGGTCTTGTTATTTTTGTTGTTGTTTTGGTTAACTAGATAATTTAGTAGTTAGTAATAATTTTGATTTATTTTAGGTTAAGTTGTTTTTATGTGTTTAGTCCTTAGATTAGGCCTTAATGGGGAAATGTGGTCTAAATGTGTCCTAGACCTTGGCATAGTAAGAAATATGATTTAATAGGCTTTAATGATTATTTTTCATCAATATCTATGGGTTATATTACCTAAAAGATAGATTGGATCATGAATGCAAACATGCTAAAAAGTTGTCATGACAACATTTGCAACTTTTTGTGCAAATGTTGCATGCAACTTGACAACATTGGATTCCCCTCATTGTAGGAGTGGTAAATTAATGGGTAAGGCCTAGAAACAAGGGATATGAATATTAATTCATTGTGTGGCTCATTTCCCAAGGAGTTGGATAATGCAAGAAATTTTTTGAATAGTAATAGAGCTCTGCAATTCTGGTCTAAGAAATAGTCGAAGAATTTTGAGTTACAAAGAGTTTACATGGATTTAATTGAAAAGTTTAATGTTGGGATTGTGTTGAGTAGATAGTTTTGGAATTTTTCATTCATTCTGCAAGTAACCTAGAGTTTATTTGTTATCATTTGTAAATTGGTTAGGTTTTAGGGAGTTTGTTGGCCTAGTCGAGAGTAGGTTGTGTTTTCATGGATTCCCATTGAAATCAGCCATGGTAAACTCTCAAGGGTGGATGATTAATATAGGGGAGCCTATTTATAGTGTAAATACATGAGGAGAGGTCATGAATATTTGAGTGTCTATTTTTAATGTTATTCCCTAGGCGAGCAAGGCATGTCTGGCTAGGAGTGTAACAGTGAAAGAATTGAGTATCATTGCAAGGGCATGTTTGAGAGGAAAAAACCGAGTGAATTTATAGAAGCCTTAGGGTCTAACTAAACCCTATCTATGAGCTCAAGTCCTATCTAATCCATCTTGATACATTTCTAGCAAGAAATCAGTGGATTGTTGTCAATGCTTGAAAATAGCCCCATTATGACCTACATTTTAGGACAGTAGTGTACAGATGGTTTTGGGAGTTAAAAATTTGAAATTCCTAGAGGATTTGGAAAAGGGTATCTAATCCTAAGTTTTTTTAATGGTTATGTGGAAGATTTTAGTAGGAATCCTAACAAACACTCTGGATAGGGTTAATAGAGAATTAGGCCTAATAGAACCTAAACCAGAGCTAGTTTGGAACTCGATCACTTTGGGATTGAAGACCCACTAAAAAGGGATTAGTGAGATATAAAATAGATGTCTTGATGTGAAAAATGAATTTTGTAGCACTTATAAGCATGTTTGGGAAGATTTGAGTTCTGAATCATTCAAGAGAGTATTGAGACAAGGACTACTTTTAATTGTAGACGTTATGGAAAGACATGTTTTCAATTAGTATCAAAACACATAGTCATCAGTATTGCCTGAGTCATTTAGCATTGCCCGAGTGATCAGTGTGGCCCAAGTCATCAGTATATTGCTAGAGCATCAGTTTTTTGCCTGAGTAGATTTCTAGACCCAAGTGATAGTATTAGGCTGACTTTGCATATATTGTTTAATATCATTATGTCTAATGGAAGCCGACCTATGAAGTTAATTATTTTGGATAGGATATCTATGTAAGATAAAAATTTTATCCAAAATGTACAAAAAATATATATGTATGAATGTATATGCAAATATAAAGTGGCATATGTTGGGATTAATGGAAAGTATGTACTGAGAGGAGAGGGGTTAATCAGTACCACTAATTTTTTTTTATCCCTTTTATCAATTAACCTTTGTAATCAATTGTATAGTCAAAAAATGGAAGCACTTCCATGGTAGACTGGTTTAGCCTTTTGAGTAGGTTGTTTGGGGTCAGATTGGTCACCTTGAATGGGTTCTTGACTTTGACCTAGCTTTTCTCCTATTCTGCCTTTTTGTCCACTTCTTTGCATCTAGTTTTCTGCATTCTAGACTGTAGATCTAAGGTTTTTCACCTCAGGGTCAGGTTCAACCTTTTGGGTCTATGTCAACCTTGACCATAGTCTAGGTCAAGGTTGACCTCAAACCTAACCTCAAGTAAAAAGTGATATTGAAAAAGAAAAAAGTCTTCTAATTGTGATCTAGCGTCCATTATTCTATATGTTTTCAAGCTTTCAAGGTGTTCAAGTCTTTGCCTCAAGCATCCAAGTTCTCCATTGAAGATCAAGGATTCAAGTTTTCAAGCCTTTGAAGGGATTTGGTTCAAGCATTCAAGATTCATCATTCAAACCCTAGATCTAGCCATCATGGTGGTGTGATCTTCCTTCAAGATCCTTTGTGCATCCTCAAGACTCTTTCCTCATCTCTTCAAGGTGTATTTCAAGCACTAAATCATGGATGTTTATGGTCTTTATTGAGTCCAAGCTTTCATATTTACATACTTACATTTGAATTACAATTGCATATATATTTAATATCATAGCTTCATTCTTAGATTTAATTCTACTACTTGATAGCATTCTATAATTTATTGATTTCAAGGTTAATTCCTAAATCAAGGTTTGACTAAGGCAAACCCCTCCCCGCAAAAAACAAATCTCTTTTTCTTGCAGGTACAGGTTCAGGACTGCAGATTTGGACTCAAATATGGATACCCTTTTCAGCTTTCTGTCGGGCTTCATGAACAGATTCTCTATCGGACCTGTGCATGTCAAGGTTGACATTATTGGTTCAGGGTTGAGATTTGTGGGTCAAGGTCAAACTTTTTCATAAGACGGTGTCGGATCAGAAAAATATTTATGGGTTTTGTTTGTCTCTGCATTCTAGTTCTAGATCATACTTCAGCTTTTCCAAAAATAGAGTACAGACCTCTGAAATTAGCATTCTTTGATCTGGAATTATTTAAGGTTAGTACATTTCTCCCATTTCTTCAATTACTGTCATATATCATATCTATATATTCTATTAAAAAAATTTATGATCCTCTTCTCTTATCTCATTTCCAAATGATTTATTCATTTGTGCATTAATCCTTCTCTAGGATTGATCAACTTGGAACCTTCATTTGTGCATTTGGGGAATAAAAGAGGAATATCTTATCTTCCTCATAATCACATTTCAATACGAACACAATTTAAATTTAAAGGTTAGGGAAATACACAATCAAACCATAATAAAACTAAATAAAACAAAAGAAACATTTTTCTCCCTTTACATTTTGGTGAACCCGCGATAGACAACTCCTTCTCTTTGGTGTTAGATTTACATCTTAGATTAGAACTTGCATCGTAAAATATTAAAAAAAAAAATTTAAATAAATCTTCATAAAAATACAAAAAACACTTCTTGCATTTCATTCATTATGAAGATCGTTTGGTGTATGGCTATTTTTCTCATTATTCTTCTCTTATCATCTCTTTATAGAACTTATGATGTGTATGAGACTATTATTCATTTTATTACATTCTTCACTCTTCATGGTGCGCTTTCTTATGCCATTATGAGATTGACCAATACTAGTCTCCCTACTTTTAAAACTTCTATTAAGGATGTGTGTAATGGACTCATTACTCTTTTGGATTATGTGTAGAATTTGGTAGATGATACACCATTTCCTAATCTTCCTCCTAACCTTCCTAATCCAATTCCTAATACTCCTACTCCTATTCTTCTATCTTCCATCCCTAGTTCTTCTCACACTTTATTTGAGGCTTAAACTATGGTACAAGATGAGGATGTGCGAGAATTCCTAGATTTACCTTCTCCTTCTTATCCGATCCATGATTCTATTAAGAGAAAATCCTAGGAAACCTCTCCTAAAACCATCATTCCACCTTACACAACATTTTCTCATGAACGCAATAATCGATCACCTCCTATAGAAGCTTTGCAAGATAGATACACTACCAGATCCACTATGGTTGATAAACAAGCTAATAAAGGTTTAGGGCTTGGTGTTAATGAACATGGCATTAAAAACCTGATTTATGTGTCTCCTAAACAAAATATGCATGGTATAAACTTCCTGCCTTCTCAATTTGAGGTAGCTAATCTTAACTATCATCCTCCTCTTCATATTCTTCTTCGAACACCTACCTTAGACCACCCTGATACTCCTCAAGATGTGGCTAAAAAGGTGTATGTCCAGTTAATGAATTCCAAGAAAGAAATCTTCAAACCTATTTTGAGAAATGCTCTCTTTAAATATAAATGTCCTTTTCATTATAGTAATAAACATTAACTTGCTAATTGTGTGCATTTCAAGCTATATGTTAGAGAAAGAGATACTTTGGGAATTATATATCATTCCCATGCAGTATTACAATTTCTTCATAATTTTGAAATAGGGCATTCCCCTCATTCTTCTACAAATTAGATTGAATTTCTCCTCTTGTCTATTCACTAGGGGGAAAGATGAATCTTATTCTATTCTTCTTAGATCCATTTTACTCTCAACATATCTTTTGTGTTGAGTTTAATTGGTTATTCTTTCTATATTCTATCTGTATAAATCATCAATGATATCTTTTCTAAAACATGTGTTTTGTAACGATATCTCTTCACAATGAAATCTCTTGATATAAATTGATATATCCCTTGCCTAAACACCTGGGGGGCAAGGTATGTTCTTTCTTCTTCTATCTAAGGAGCTACTTTCCGTAGCTTAGTGGCATGTGTTTATCTTACAACATTATTTCTTTATAAAGATTTATGTTTTGACTATTGATACCCTCTTATATGAGAGGTGGTTGTCCTAGGTCATCACCTCTTCTTTATTTTGAAAAATATGTTTCTGATAAACTCTTTGTCTTTCTTTGGGTTAGAGTTTGATTCCTTCATCTGAGGATTCCTCCTCCTCTTGATTACAGGGGGCTTGTTTATTGAATCTTTGTTCCCTCTTTTCTTTGGAAGATGACATTTTATCCTAAGCACTCCTCTATAGTGAGGGTCTTGTTGATGAGATCTCTTCCCTTTCAAGGATCCTTTTTCCATAAGTGGCATATCCATTTCATGATTATCTATGTTCTTGGATTTAAGGGTCAAGGCTCTTCACTAAGAATATGGTATACATTGTTGTTAAGCTGGATATCTCCTTACCTTGTGAAGTAGGTATCCTCTTTTCTCTTCCTTATCCTGCCTAGTGGGTAGTCATGATAAGCAGGGGGGCATATATAGGGTCTCCCTTGTACTATAGTTTAAATTTATTTACATTTTATAGCATGCTAAATCCTTAGAAGGTAATGCACACAAGTTGCTAAATCCTGAAGAGAAGCATTTTTACTTTTTACTCTTTTGCTAAATCCTTGGAAGGTAACGCACACAAGTTGCTAAATCCTGAAGAGATACGCACCATTTTATTTTACAATATGTTAAATAATTGAAATTAACACACATAAGTTGCTAAATCCTGAATGAACATGCATTTTATATTCCATAGTGATACAAGAATGTCGATTTATGGATATTTTTAAAAGCCATCAGAAGACACATTTACAATTACAAGCACAGTTTATTGGTGAACCTTTTTGGCTCTCCCTCCTTGGTGATTCATGGTAAGGTGGGAATCTTACTAGGTGAGGTAATCTCTTTCCCTTATCTCTCTTTCGCTTTCATGCTAGTAGTATTAGATCATGAAGCTATGTTATCTATAGTGTTGCTCTGGTCTTGCTTATCTAATCATGTATGTTTTCTATGATTGATTGCTCTTTATTTTCCATATATTTATGCATGTATGTTGAGTTATAATCCTTGGTATATGGGCTCATGTCCTTTACCTAGTGATGTCCCACCTTGTTGCGATCCACCACTGTCTTTCTTCTAACTTTACCGTGAGCATGTTTGATTTCTATACTCCCGCTAAAGTGGGGACTAAATGTATAGTCAGAAAATGGAAGCACTTCCATGGTAGACTGGTTTATCCTTTGGAGTAGGTTGTTTGGGGTCATATTGGGCACCTTGAATGGGTTCTTTACTTTGACCTATCTTTTCTCCTATTCTTCCTGTCTGTCCACTTCTTTCCATCTAGTTTTCTGCATTCTGGACTGCAGATCTGAGGTTTTTGACCTCAGGGTTAGGTTCAACCTTTTGGGTCTATGTCAACCTTGATACTGACCTAGGTCATGGTCAACCTCAACCTTGACCTAGGTCAAGTTCTACCTCAATCTTGACTTAGGGTTTATATCTCAAGGTCCGATAGTTTCCGGATGTCGATGTTTGCAAAAAGTTGTTTCCTTCTTTCAGGTCGGCTGCTTCGGGTTCTAAAGTGTTGATTCCTAAATTATATTTAATATAGGTCCTCTCATGGGGGTAAAGGCTTTAATTGGAATTTAATTATCCTATGTTAGCCTCCTTATAATATTGTTCCCTAATTTCATATAAAAGGGAGCCTTCTCCTCTCATTTTCTCTAAGCATTATCAAGTAACAAGCGATATTGAAAAAGAAAAAAGTCTTCTAATTCTGATCAAGTATTCATTATTCTATATGTTTTCAATCTCTCAAGGTGTTCAAGTCTTCCCCTCAAGCATCAAATTTCTCCATTGAAGATCAAGGATTCAAGTTTTCAAGCCTTTGAAGGGATTTGGTTCAAGCATTCAAGATTCATCATTCAGACCCTAGATCTAGCCATCATGGTTATGTGGTCTTCCTTCAAGATCCTTTGTGCATCCTCAAGACTCTTTCATCATCTATTCAAGGTGGATTTCAAGCATACAATCATGGAGTTTTATGCTCTTTATTGAGTCCAAGATTTCATATTTACATACTTACATACATTTGAATTACAATTGCATATCTTTTTAATATCATAGCTTCATTCTTAGATTCAATTCTATTACATGCTAGCATTCTATAATTTATTGATTTCACGGTTAATTCCTAAATCAGGGTTTGACTAAGGCAAACCCCTCCCCCCAACAAAAAAATCTCTTTTTCTTGTCGGTACAGGTTCAGGACTGCGGATTTGGACTCAGATCTGGATACCCTTTTTGGCTTTTTGTCGTGGTTCGCAAAAAGATTCTCTATCAGACCTATGTAGGTCAAGGTCAACATTATTGGGTCAGGGTTGACATTTGTGGGTCAAGGTTGACCTTTTCATAAGATGATGTCAGATCAGAAAAACATTTCTTAGTTTTGTTCATCTCTGCGTTCCAGTTCTGGATCATACTTCAGTTTTTCCATAAACAGAGTACAGACCTCAAAAAACAACATTCTTTGATCTGCAATTATTTAAGGTTAGTACATTTCTCCTATTTCTTCAATTACTTTCATATATCATATCTATATATTCAATTAATAGAATTTAAGATCCTCTTCTCTTATCTCATTTCCAAATGATTAATTCATTTGTGCATTAATCCTTCTCTTGGATTGATCAACTTGGATCCTTCATTTGTGCATTTGAGGAATAAAAGAGGAATATCTTATCTTCCTCATAATCACATTTCAATACAAACACAATTTAAATGTAAATGTTAGGGAAATACATAATCAAACCCTAATAAAACTAAATAAAACAAAAGGAAACCTCAATTTCTTACCTTTACATCAATTATATATCCATTCAATCTGATTTAAATTATCTTGATGTGAGTTATATCAAATCATAACATTAACATACATGTGAATTATTCATAGAAATATTCCTGAAAGTAATTGACACATAACATAAGATATGATATCGCAGAAAACTCCTTTCAGGAAGTAAAAACTATGGTGGGCATGACACCCACAAAATATTCACTATCTGCAGATTGGAAGGGGTCGATTAAGGCTTAAAATTTGATCACTTCTAATGATCTACCCTGTTAGGAGTATCAATTGAGACCTTTTAAAGTCTACTCTATTAAGAGCCTTAGAAACATTGTTGAGTCTGCACTCGGTTAAGAGATTTGTTGTTGGACTCTTAAATCCACCTACCTTGACAAGATTTTTACACTTTTCTCCACTTGTTAGAATGATAGAAATTATAAATTGACCTGGTAAATGCAATCTCCTATTTCTGATAAAGATCCAATTTGGTTTACATGAAAAATATTATCACCTAATTGTGATTGAATAATTACCTCTGATTATCGGTTTCCTTTGTTCTTTGTTCTGCTAACCAAATCCTCATTTTGTTGTTCTTTTTATTGAAACTCTCAATTCAATCTATAGATGTTCTTTTTCTATTTTCCTCTCTCTTTTCTCTTCTCTCACATCATCTATTCATTCATTATAATGAATTATTGCATCATATATTTATAAATGGATTGACTTCATTGAGTTTTGATAAAAATAATGTTAACTCTAAGATCATGTTTACAACTTCTACCTAGATCTCCTAGTCTATGTGTTTTAAATTAGTTAGACTAATTAAATCACTTACATTCATGTACCTTGTATTTAAAGAAATAGATTTAAAATAATTAAATAACCTATAAATAGAATACACTTTCTTTATCTGACATCAAAGTCAGATCCACTTTTTGCAGGCTGCACTCGACTTTTGGTTCTATCTCTCAGTCATGCTTGACTGTCCTTTGGTTTTGTCCTTTAAGTTGAACTTAATCTGTCTTGTTGCTCTTCATAGTATCCTACATATCAGGTTCCTCTATTGGGTTCCACTTTATCTTTATGTCATTGCATTTTTGGTTTACACACTAAGATGTGTTGTCGGTCTTCTCTGTACTTAGTCATCTTTCATGATCTCTTAATTTGATCTTTGGTTTTCTCTTTACTCTCTTTCGGTGTAGGATTACTGAAAGTGTTGCTTGCCTACAAATGGAAAATTAATGTCATCAACCTCCCCCTTTGACATTAGTATCAAAAATTGATATTTGCAAAATACTAACAAAATGTTAAGTATATACAACATATATAATTCTTAGTCATTTAATGGCTCCCCCTATGTATATGCCAATATAACTGTACATATGATATGTTTTATTTCTACATATCATTTTCCCCTTATGAATATACATATACATATCTACCTTTTTCTCATCTGAATGAATGAATGTACATAAAATTTTCCCTTTTTATTTTGTACTCATATCATTTCCCTTTTTATTTGATATTAGGGGAAAAGGTCTTTACCTTAGAGCTTATAAAAAATATGGGAATGTGAAGACTTCATGTCTTGCATTATTTTCTCCCATTTTTCCTTGAGCTTCTCCAAAGCCATGTGCTCAAGTGTGATCTTGGAGTGCATATCATAGATGTTGTCTGCTACAGACATCTTGGGAGTTTCTATCAGTTGCCTTGTTGCACTGATGTGTTGTTGGAGTAGTGTTAGATTTGGTAGAAGTTGAGCTTGGAGCTCAGTTACTTCTTCCCTAAAATGTGTTTCTTCCTCCCACAATTCCTTCCTTAACCTTTTTATCTCAATAATCTTCTCATAATGCAGTTTAACTGCATTGTCTCCATCGGTGGTTAAGATACTAGCACTGTTTCCTAGATATGCATCTAGCTTTTCTATTATGTCACTATTATCCTTAGTGAAATTTTCTATTTTTCTCAATTGTTGAATTAAGGATATAGCTTTAGATATGATTGGATCTATTTCAGATATGATTTCTGAGAGGTTTACCTTATTTAATGCAACTTCTTGGCTAATTTTCTCAATGAGATTTTGTTGGTACTTCATCTCGGCTCTCTCCTCTATTGCCTTCTTAGCACCAATATTATGAGTTTTAATTGCATTGATGAGGCTAGCTAGTTGGTCAAGTATTAGCTTTCTTTGATCAATGTCAACATCAGGCACAATTTGATGTAGAATGTCTTGTGTTGTCTCCAGTACCATGGAGTCCCTGTGTTGTTTCTTCGGCGTCTCTTGTAGTGCCTTCCTTTGGCATATCTCTCCATATTCCTGTAGAGATTCAAATTCAAGTGTAGATGGGTCACACTTTGGAATTATAATGACTTCAACCAATCAGACTTCCATCTTATTATTCTTTTATTTCTTCTTCTCCTTCAAAGATTCACTAGAATGTAGAACCATTACTAACTTTTAGTCTTTCTTTGTAGTGCTTGATGAAGTGACCTATTGTTCTTCTTTCTACTGCTTGGCATTGATTTTATCTCGTCAGGTATCTATAGATGACTCCAAATTCACCTTTACATCATCGGTAGCACTCTTGTCATTTTCCTCATGAGTATCATCTTTTGGTTTGTCTCTTTCATTGGTGCCCTTTACTTCATCAGTTTTGGTTTCTACATTCTTCTCTTGAGTATCTACATCTTTTTTACTTATCTCCTTCAGTAACCTTATTAGTGTTACTTACATCTTGAGTATCTCTGATGTCTTGTTGACCATCGGTGTTATCCTTGTTTACTTCTTCTCTTCCATCCTTTGGAGTATCCTTCTTAGGTGAATTTCTTGATTCTTGCATGATATTGATAGCTTGTATCAATATTGGCAGTTTGCCTGGAATGTTCACCTATGCAGTATCAACTGTTGTGTCCTACTCATCAATTTTGTCCTTTTCAACAATGAAATCTTCATCCTTATTAACTTCATCTATTGGGTCATCGTTATGTCTATGACATTAGTTTTGAAAATGTTGTTATGTGTGATTTTATCCCATGTATCATCTACAACATCTGCAATATTTTTGCCTTTTTTATCATCCTCTTCCTTTTCTAACTCAATAGACGTGTCATCTTGAGTTTCATTGTCAACTTCTTTTTGTTGAAGGTCTTTTTCAAGGCTTTTCTCCTTAATTGGTCTATTCATAATATTGGACCATTTCTTGTGACTTTCCTTTTCAAGCTCTATTAGTTTGCCTTCAAGAAATTTATATGCTCTCAACTTTGTTGAGAATATCTTATTGTGTTTCTCCATCATTTCATCTATCTCAACATTCTTTCATTCAGGTGGCAAGAGAGTAACAAGTACTCTTACTCTTATTTCTTTCTCATTATTCAAAGAAAATGTCCACCTAGAGTAAAGTCTGTCCAATAGTTCTCTTGGTACATGACTACCTTCAAATTGCATTGGTACATATTTGAAGTTGTACATTTTAGCTATAAAAATGTCCTCAATTTTATTCTGACCTTCTTGATTTAGTTTCAGTCATTTCCTAATGTTTGTATCTATAATTGATCCAAAATTTGCAATATAAACACAAATGTCATCAACAGTTTCAGTTTCTTTTACCTTGTCATTCTCTGCCTCTATGGCTTCATCCTACTTGGTATCTTCTATTTCCTCTTGAGTCTTGATGAATTTCCTACCTCTTTTGTTTTGTCCTCTCTTTGTTGCAGGATCTTTCCTCTTGTATGTCCTTTACTTACCTTTCTTTAAAGGTGAAGGAGTAGATTCTTTGGATGTTTGGCTTCTTTTTCTAGAAGAAGTCATTTTCTTTCATTTATTGGATAGTGGAGGAGGTGGGAAATGTGACTCTCTTTCCTCAGAGTCATTATATTCTTCATCTTTATCAATAGATAATTGTTCTTTGGTTTCTTCCTCCTTTTCAATTTCTTTATCTTGTTCAACTTCTTCCTCAGTTGCTAATAGTATCATTTTCAAATTCTTCACCATCTTGTCTTTCTTCTTAACTATTTTCTTAATAACTAGGTTTGATTTAATTCTTGTCTTGGCCTCTTCATATGTGCCAAACCTAGGTTTTTTCTTATCTAGTGGCTCATTGATCAAGGCATCAATTGCCTTAGTAGCAAGATCAATGTTGATCTCATAATCTAATGGTTGTAACCATGCTGTCCTTGGTACAACAATTTTGATGTAAGTATTATCTATATCAACCATGAAGCATATCTCATCTTTATATTGTTCAATGAGTTTCTTGGGGATTCTTACCCTCTTTTTCTTTTGGTCTTTGAATACATTTAAGTATTCATTAGTGACTGTTCCAAGGTTATCTCTGAATGGAACTATGTGCTCACTGATTTTCATGGTGACCGGTTTGGTGTTGTCCCATTTTACATCTCCTACTAATGGGAATTTATTTTGAAAATAAAAGAAGATACACATTATTAAAGAGCCAAACTTACAAGTGTTTGACTTTGCATTCCTAATTAGGTTGTCTTTCAAATGATTCAAGAGTATCTTAGATAAGTCTAATTGTGTACCCTTCTTCACAATCTTGTATGTTGTTTCTACTACACTTGATGCTATGCTTTTCAATCTTCTTTCTTGAAAGAATTTATATCCCAGAACACATGCACCAAACATGATCTCATCATCAGTTATTGTGGTTAGTTTCAATCCTCGTCCATCCCATTTGGCTCCTGTCATCTTTTCGGTCTTGGCCTTCAGTGGATGCTTGAGTGTCTTTACTTTATGGGTTACAGGGTAACCAGTGAATGCATGGATGACATCTTGGGTTATTTCCTTCAGTCCATCCAACCATAACTTATTGTTGTGCATTCTTCTTAGCACTAACTGAATCCATTTGGTTTTGAAGACTTTCAGGAAAATTAGGGCATTGGTGAGCCCTTTCACCTCAATATATTTGTACTCATATCATTTCCCCCTTTATTTGATATTAAGGGAAAAGGTCTTTACCATAGATCTTATCAAAAATATGGGAATGTGAAGACTTCATGTAGACTTGATATTCAAGAGAGTATTGAGACAAGGACAACTTTTAATTGTAGACCTTATGGAAAGACATGTTGTCAATTTGTGTCTAAAAAATTAGTCATCAGTATTTCCTGAGTCATTCAACATCACCCAAGTGATCAGTGTGGCCCAGGTTTTTAGTATATTTCCGAAGCATCAATTTTTCTCTCGAGTAGATTTCTGGACCCAAGTGATAGTATTAGGTTGAGTTCGCATATATTGTTTAATATCATTATGTCTAATGGAAGCCAACCTATGAAGTTAATTATTTTGGATAAGATATCTATGTAAGATACTTTGTTTATCTCAAATGTACAAAAAATATATATGTATGAATGTATATGTGAATATGAAGTGACATATTGATTAGAAGATTGGAGAAGTGAAAAGAACAACATAGTCTCATCTATCACAGTCAGGTGATCAGTTATATTAAGAAGGATCTCATTCAGCAAATTAGAGTTTCCTAATCAGAACATCTAGTGGCTCATTCTAATAGGTGGATTAGAAAAATATTCTAACCTGGTGGACCTAACATTCCTTTGTAAATTTCTTAACAGAGTTGCATTACTTTTGTATTGTATTAAATCCTTTAACAAGGTGGACATAATAGTCCTTATTGCTCTTAACAGGGAAGGCCATCAGAAGTGGTAGATGTAAGTTCTAACTGGCTAAATTTATACTACAGTACTAAATATTGTGGGTACTATCTCCACCCTAGTTTTACTTTCTATTTGGAAGGTTTCTGGGTAACCAAATACTGTGTTATGTGTTATGTATGATTATTTCCTTTCAGTTCTATGCATGCAAATCATATTAGATAATCTAATTGCGAACAAAGGAGATCAATTTTTCTTGGTTCCTCACTCATACCCCCTCCCCCTCCTCTTAGTCACCTTGCATGTAATATATTTCCAACAATTGGTACCAGAGTTAAATGTTTTCTAAGAGAAGTTTAACATCTTGAGCAAAGATTAGAGGCAATAGAAGTATACAAACTAGACAAATCCATTGAAAATGGAAAGATAGATCTACAAATGGCCATGGATTAGATCAAGAAACTCAAAGAGAAGCTCTCTCTTTCCCTAAAAAGAAGAAAAGATTTAGCAACACAAATGAATGACAAAAATTACATAGAAGAAAGAATTGAAGACTTTTGCAAAGACAAAAGTTGTGAAGAATCTGATTCAGCCATTGAAGGATTTCTTGCAAAGAAACTCAATTTACATGAAGAAGTAAGAAAGTTCAAAAGAGAATAAGAAATTCATTTATTCAGACTATGTGAAGTCATAGAACAAAAGAATCAAGAAGAAGATGACAAAAATTTGGCACAAGAAGATAAGAGATTGTTGAGTACAAGGTTAGAGGAAAAAGAAAGTGAAATCCATCACTTGTCATGCTAGCAAGAAGATTTGGAAAATCAACTCAATAATACAAATAAAGAAGTTATCGACCTAAGGACAAAAAATGAAAGAGTGCAGAATGATCTTAATACTAAAAGGCAAACCAATGAAGGTATGATAAATTCATAGGGTAGTATAGATCAGTTAACAGAAATCAGATATGATGGATAGACTGGACTAGGCTATATTGAACAAGGTGAATCCTCAAATAAAGGAGCCCAAAAGAGCATGAAACCTAGTTATAACCACAATGGAAAGTTAGGGCATACATAAAATAAATATAGGAGCAATAGTAAATCAAAATTTAATGGTAAATTATACAGTTGCAACAAGCAAGTACATAGAGAAAGTGAATGCAATGATAAATCTAAGTTTGAGTGAAAATGTTTCAAATGTAACAAACAAGGTCATAGATCTTCCGAGTGCAGAACTAAGAAATGGAACCCTACTCAAAAATTGGCCAAAGAAATTTTTGGTTGGGATTACAACACATGGTACAGATGTTGTCATTATGGAGAATATGGACACATAAGTGCAAATTGTATAAAGACTCACTTCTAAAAAGGAAATCCTACCAAGAGATGTTATGTGTGTAAACAACTTGGTCATCTAAGTAGAAATTGTATGAACAGAGAAAAGGTGGATACTAGTATTGAGAAAGGAAAATCAAAGGTCTAAAAAATTAGAACTCAGATGAGTAAGCAATGGGTAAGGAAATCCTCTGAAAGTTCAGATCAAAATATTGAAGGATCTAATGGCACCCAAGATAGTGAGTTGGGTGGATCTACCATCATAGAATAGAGATGCAAGGAAATGAATGGGACTATGCATTCAATCCATCATATATTAAATCTAGATATGATAACATGTCAAAATCTACATATTGATGCATTAGGACATATTATGGTGCCAACTGAGTCAAGATCTCAGTTGCACCTGAGCTACTCTAGCTTAACCGAGCTGAGTCATGTTGTATAATCTAATTGAGAAGTCAGTTTTCACCGAGCTTCAAAGTAAGCCTGGGAGAACTACCTGAGCTATGCTAGCTACTATGTACAAAGCATTTAATGCAATACTTTAATGGTAATAACTACTATAACAATTAATTGTAAAGGTCATTGTTTACAAATATTTCAGTTTGTAGAGCAATTCAGAGCCCTTAGCAATTCAGAGTGAACTTGTGTTTGAAAGCAAAGTTTGATCAAATTCTCTGAGTGATATGGAATCCACATCTAGTAGCAAGCTAAAGGATCAGAAATGTTGTATGTAATTCTCTAGAGTTTAAGCTTCATCCAGCAGTTGCAGAAAAAATAGATCTATTGGGAGCTCATTCCCTAGTTCCTCCAAGGTTATTACTGGTGAATGACATTCGAAGCTTCTATCATTTTAAAATCAAGGATCTTTGAGCAATTGAGATGAATTCAGCATATGAGAAATTGTGTGAACAAGGGAATCTAAAGCCTAAGAACAAACATCTTGAGGTTAAAGGTTTAACCCACATCCTGCACATGCCAAAGAATTTCCAAATCAAATGGATTAGATTCATTCTCAGTCGTGTTCATGACATCCAACTATGGTTGGAACAACATATAAAGATCACAAATACAATGATACACTGAGTAATAGGGTATCCCATGCTCAAAAAGATAAATCTACCAAAAAACTAACCAAAGATAAGCTAGCTGAGTTAACTCTTTCCGAATAGCTCAAAAGATATATATTTCCAACACACCTAATAATGTACCTTGTGAAGCTGGGAATTAGCATACAAGGTGGTGAAAAACAATCTATAATTTGACCTAGACGAGTTGCATCTCATTTAGCTAAGAAAGAATATGGAAAACATCTGGGCATCTAAATCAAATCCATGTAAGTTTGGTTCTCTCCTGGTATTCATATTATTTTATGTTAAGAAGTTCTTTCCTTCTAAGGGGAAAATAGCATGGAAGAAGGATAGACCCATTATTCATCAGATAAATGAATTCATAGAGGAGTTAGGAGATAATTTTGAGAATATCATAGATGGATATTTTGAGAACTTCAGATAGAAAATGCAGAGAAGATATAGGATTGCCAAACAACTAGTTGAAAATCACAAGGATGATATTTGTTTTCTAGTTGATTATGATAAGGTTTACATACAAGATGTAAAACCTAGGGTTGCATGGGTAAAACCTCTTGCATATGAGGTTAACATTGATGAAACCAAGAACATCATTGAGGCTCTTGTAAATGAACCCGCTAATCCCAAGGCACCATACTTTGGTACCTATGAAGAAGAAAAGAGCATGATATCTATAAAGATAGAGATTCCTAAGATTTTGAAGAGAGGAAAGAAGAGGTTAGAAAAGTTTGAAAATAAATATGGCAAGACCTTCGACTCTCCTTCTATCACTAAAAGTAAACATGATACAACTAAGTTAGAGGATGGTGAATCTGAGAAAGAAGAGGAAGAGGAAGAAGTAGAACCTTGTAACAAGAAAAATGGACTAGCTCTGAAAAGATAACCTAAAGCCCCTACACATATCCTCACTACCAGCAAACCAAGGAGATCAAGAAGGACATTTGTATTGGGTAAAGATGATGATGATGATGAAGAAGTGGACACATTTGTCTTCAAGAAACCACCACTTACACTTGAGAAAAAGATTGAAAATATGAAAGGAGGCAGTGGTATGGGTTCTCTTTAGTCATTGAATTATGCATCAAGGACTAAGGAAGAACAAAATAAAATAGACAAAGCAGTTGTGGAGAAAATGACAAAATGGAAATATGACTCCTCAGAGTCATATGACAGAAGATTTGTTCAAGGAAGTATCTATTCCCTAGCACAATGCAACCAGAAATGAAAAAGATATAAGGGAAAAGACCTTAAGGGATGTCATGCTTGCTATGAAGAAAAAAGAGATAAAAGAGGCTATGAAAAAATATGAAAACAATCATACTCCCAAATTTAGGACTTTCCAGATAATAAACAAAAAGATAGAAGATGTTGTGATGTTTTCCATAATAGTGTGGAAATATTTATTTGAAGTGGAAAGAGATGATAAGGAAGAAGTAGTGAGCACTTACCCTCCTAAAAAAACCAATGATGATACATTACCTGAGGTATAGACAATTAAAGAATCTAATGCCAAATAGATTACAGTGGAAGTAATGGCATCATTACCCCCAATCACCTATCTAGAACATAATGTCTCCGAGCAAGGACAAGGTTACAGAATCAACATCTAAAATATTAGGAACCAAGCAACAAGATCCACCTACTTCTAGGCCAAGAAAAACTAAGTAACAGATGGAAAAGGTAAAATAAGCCAATTTTGATTCTCCAGTTAATCTTGATTCAACAATTGAGATAGTAAAGGTCAATGATCTAATCCAATTGAATACTGAGATACAAGTTAAGGATGGAAGAGGTAAGGAAATTTTTCCTTCAGCTAATCCCCAAATCAAAGGTAAGGAGAAGGAAGTAAATACTGAGTAGATTGATCTTTAAAAGGACATTGTGATTCCAAATTGGGATCTTTCCAACTTATCAGTAGAGAAAATGGATATACTTGGAGAATTATGAAAGAAAAGAGAAATCTAGAAGAAGATCCAAGAAGAGAAAAAGAGGAACATAGTACTTGAATATATAAAAGGCATATTAATAGATGCACTATAGATTGAGGTCAATGAAAATGACTCCTTTATATATCAACTTGTTGACACAGTCCATAAGTTTAATGAGGACATGAATGGTCAAGAAAAACTTCTTGAGAAAGGAGAGAGAAAGTTTGAAAACAAGGTTCTAGAGAATGTTGCAAGGAAGATTGCAATTGACCAGGTTAGGATAACTAATGTTATTAGCACTCTAGAAACCAGTGTGACCAATGTAGTAGCATTTTTTGTAAAGTTGAGTGGTACCTCTAATTTTACTATGGAGATAAAGAATAAGTTAGTAAAGATTGATGCAGATCTGAAGCAAAGTGCAAAGTAGCTGGCACTTGATGTGAGCACAATCTCAACACACTTGTTTAAGATCAAGTATCTAACCAATCTATAGGCTTCAAGTTACTGAGAGAAGATGAAAGGACTAGAGAGCCTCTTACAACCATCTAGGGCCAACTCCTACCACACATTGATGCAATGCAAAAATGCATCACACATTCCAAAACACTCATCCATGACAATAATTTCTCAGTTGTAGAACTTATATAGAGTTTTTAGACAAGCTATAGATATAATTGCACATCATGAAGGTGCTACAGGAAAATTGGGACAACACTTTGTCTCATATTTTGAAGGTACATTGTGATTTCCTATCGTACTTAGGAATTACCTTGTAGATCTAGTTTGCCATTTTTTTGTCAAAAACAAGGGGAAAGGTCATTGTATATACATTGAGGAAATACATGTCTAGTTGAGTAGAGAAGAAGATATACATACATAAACAATTTTGAAAAAAACATTTGAAAAAAAAATAGAATCAGTTGGACCCGAGCAATAGAGCAGGTGTCAAAACCCGAGAACAAAGTAAAGGGGAGTTTTGACTTATTAGATTCAGAGTACAAAGATAAGTGTTTTTGTCACTAATGAAAAAGGGAGAGATTGTAGACCCTATGGCAAGACATTTTGTCAATTAGTGTAAAAAAAACTTAGTCATCATTATTGCCTGAGTGGTCAATATCACCTGAGTCATCAGGATTGCCCAAGTGGTCAATATGACCCGAGTGATCAGTATTGCGTGAGTCATTCAACATTGCCTGAGTGATTAGTGTATCCTGAGTGATCAACATATTTCTCAAGCATCATTTTGCCACCCGAGTAGACTTTTGGACCCGAGTGACAGTATTAGACCGACTTTGCATATATTGTTTAATATCATTATGTATAATAGAAGCCAACCTATGAAGTTAATTATTTTGGATATTATATATATGTAAGATACTTTGTTTATCCAAATTACAAAGAAAATATATATGTATGAATGTACATGCAAACATGAAGTGGTATATTGATTAGAAGATTACAAAAGTGAAAAGTACAACTAAGACTCATCTATCACAATCAAGTGATTGGTTATATTCAGAAGGATCTTATTCTTAAAATTAGAGTTGCCTAAACAAATCATCTACTGGTTTATTCTAATAGATGGATCAGAAAAATCCTCTAACCAGGTGGACCTTACAGTCCTTTGTAAAACTCTTAACTGATTTGCATTACTTTTGTATTGTATGAAATCCTTTAACAAGGTGGACTTAACATTCCTTATTTCTCTTAACAGTGCAGGTCATAAAAAGTGGTCAATGTAATCTCTAACAAGCTAAATTTATACTATAGTACTAAATCTTGTGGGTACCATCCCAACCCAGTTTTACTTTCTATTTTGAAGGTTTCTCGATAACCAAATATTGTGTTATGTGTTATTTATGATTCTTTCCTTTTAGTTCTATGCATGCAAATCAGATTAGATAATCTAATTGTGAACAAAGAAGATTAAGTTTTATTGGTTCTTGATTCACCCCCCCTCTTAGTCACCTTGCATGTAATATATATATATAAACTAACCCCTTCTAAATAGTTTGAAGTATTTTCTCTCATGTGTACATTTGTTGTGTAGGAGATATCTTTGTAGTGATTGTTGAGCTTGGAATTGTATAAGGGGTTACTTACTTTTTACTGTGTTTCACTACAAAGAGGATGAAGTTAATTGAGCTCAAAGAAAGGGATGGAATGTTGTTTCCCATAGGTTTGCATGCTTTAGATCTATATTTTTTTTTCAAATTTAATAATCTGTTATAAATATTGTTAAAATTTCTGGTGCGGGTTCAGTTATTTAAGAGGGAACATATTTAAAGAAAATTAGAATAGTCCAACATGGGGTTCACTTTTTTTATTATCAACCTAATAATAAGGTGTTTCAATATAGCCACTTTACAGTTGCTACCTCCCTTTGTCTCCATCTAGTTAAATCTCAACGTGGACGTCATAAGTAGATAATAGATAGTGAGGATCATGAGAAAATACTATATATTATCCATGAGAATTCTAAACCCCTTGGGATGGTCTAAATAATATTAATTTGATCTATATTATTCAACAACATCCCAAATAAACCAACCAAAAATCTCCTTGGAAATAATCAAGAAAAAAGATTCTATGGGGTGTAGCATGAAGTGAGGCCCCTGAATCTAAAGCCCATGAATCATCAACATTATCTAGAGAAATAATCAAAGCATCTTCTTCATATTTATTAATTACCACATTTTACTCATTACTACTATCCTTTTTGTCACCTTCTTTATTTTTTTGAGACTAAAAATCTTTCTTAAAATGACCTATCTTACCACAGTACCAACAATCTCTCTTGTATCTGGATTGAGACCTCTTTCCATTTGACTTTCCTCATGACTTTCCATGACTTCTAGAAACATTTTCTCTCTACTTTGGTCTACCCTTTCTTTCTTCATTCAAATTACTTCCTGATGTGGGTGTACCACTTGAGCCTTTCCTATGAATTTCCTTGCTCAAAATAACACAAAAAACATTATCAAATTTCAAACTATTCAAACCAAATTTTTTTTACTAACAATCATTACCAATCCATTCAAGATTTCAGGCAAATAAAACAAAATCAAAAGAGTACTAATTTTTCTATCAAAATTAATATTAAGAGAGGATAATTGACTGGTATATATATAAATATCATTTAAATGATCACCAACCGACCCACCTTCTACCATTTTCATATTAAATAAAAGCTTCATAAGAAATACCTTATTTGAAGCAGAAGGCTTCTCATATATCTTCACTAGGGTTTCCATGAACTCTTTGGTTTTATTTTCTTTTGTAATATTAAATACCACTGAATATGTCATGCATAAATGACTAGCCCCTTGTATCCCTCTATCAAGAAGATTCCAATCCTCATCACTCATTATTGCTAGTTTCTTGGATATTCCTTCCAACGGTCTATATAAATCCTTCTGATAGAGATCATCCACCATCTGCAGTTTTTATAAGTGAAAATTTTGCCCATTAAACTTATCAACCTTTATAAGTGAAATTTATTCCCATTAGACTTCTCCCACTCAACCATGAGATTCGCACTCAACCGTGAGACTCCCACTCAACCATCAGACCTTTGTGCATAGGATAATTGAATGCAAATAGCTTTGATACTACTTATTAGGATTGGTGGAAAAATATATAAGAGTTAAATATATAATTATCAATAAAAAGAATAAAAAATATAGAAATAGAACAATAACAAATAAATATTTAATGTGTTTCACCCAATATTGGGCTACGTCCACCAAGTTTAGAGACTCAAATATTATTATCCTATAATTTAAACCAATTATAACCAGTGATCCCTTGCATCTCAATACCACTACAAAATGCTACAGTACTTATTCACTCTTAAAATTCTTAATCCTAACACCATTTTTATTATAAAAAATCCCTAACCCTAAAAATTGCTTGACAAGTTAGCCTAGGGAAATACTTGACGAGTTAACCCGAACCCCATAAATTGTAGAAAGTGTACAGTACTTTCGTTATAAGTCACCATAAGCCAAAAAGTTTGATATGGTATTAGATATTTTTGGATTGCTTCTTGTTATTCTTATTTATGAGATTACATCTACTATTGTAATTTATGATACTTTTGTATCTACAGTTTGGTATGCTTTTAATTTGAAGAAGTAAGAATCATTTTTTCTACCAAACATGGATTCATGGGTTGATAACTTGATTGACATTCAAAGTTTATTTTTGAAGTCCTGCACTTGAGATTAGGGAAAGACACTTGATTGTATTAATATTCTCTTTGATGTATATTTTCATTCTTCATTATTTGCGAGGGACCACCCTGTTGTTCTTGTTCATTATCTACATGATCTTGTTGAACGCAGCACATGAATAGCATGATGAATCAATATTGAAAAATATCAAAAACATTTGTTAGAAACAATTATTAATAATATTTATCTAACTAAACATAAATGAAATATATTGAAATGAATGTTCACCAACACATGAGCACCACATTTTTACATTAAAATACCAATGTAGGAAAAATCAGAGTGAGAATTAAACTCACTATATAAATAATTGATTGTAATGTTTTAAGCCAGATGCCAAAGAGCTTATAGCTCCCGATTTGAACTTGTAGGCTAAGGTTGTTAGGATTAGGCGATACTAAGAGGGGTCATGATTCAGTATAACAACAGTTTAAATTCAAGCTTAATAACTTCCAACTTAACCATACAATAATTGAAATGAACATAACATACACATAAAGTAGATGACTCGTAACACTGTGATTTTTTCACAAGGAAACCCGGTTAAGGGAAAACCCTGGTGGGGATGATATCCACAAATAATACACTAGGAGTATGTGTCATTGTTAGGAACTGGATATTATATTTAGTACATTTCCCTATTAAGAGATAGAAATCCATGTTAGGGGTATACAATAAGCACACTGCTCTTACAAATAAATCTATTCAGAAACAATACTTTAACAAAATGAATAATACAAGAATCTGTTATGCTTAAGTAGTCCCAATTATAGCTCGCATAAACTTTTTTCTGATCCTAACATCACAATGCATCTTCATAATCCACACACTTCTTTGCATCAATAAAACAACTCTACTTATATACTTGATCTCAAAAATATTCTTCCAGTTGGCTCTCAAGAAAACCATAAAATTTGTCCAACACTTAACATAATATTAAATCCATATTCAGTGATCACACATTAACAAAACTGGGGTAGGACCCAATCCAAATCTAATTTATCACTTTTTAATTAGACTTTATACTCCCTTAATCATCACGATGATTTAACTGCTTTGTATCGCTGCTATACTATCTTTGCATGACTTCAATAGACTACAATTCTCAGATATCAACTTGTTACATGAGTACCCTAAGGTCTTTGAAAGATCTTGTTAGTCATTTTGGCTTATAGGTTGGTTTGGACAACCATCCATGAATAAGGACTATGTTATAAAGTCCCAATTGTGTCTAAGGTTTGTTTAAGGTTAGTACTGTTTAGGGTTTGCAAGTTGTGGAGTCAAGTTGCATCTAGGGGTCTATACCCTAGAAGTCAACCAAAAGGTCAAAGGGTTGACCAAAACTCCAAAATGGGGTGATTTTAAATTTTTTAATGTTTTCAAGTGTTTTAGGTTAATTTGGTAAGTTTTGAAACCAAATTGGGCCATTAAAGTTGATAGAAGGTCAGTTTGACAAAACTTGTCAAAGTTGTCATGACAACATTTCCTAGATTTTAGGAATTGACTTTTATGATGCCCCAATACCAACATGAGGGTCAAAACATGTGAGAATGGAGTATATAAGGTGACACAAACCCTAAAATGATAGTTAGATCTCATCTTGTATGGACTTCTTGTTGAAAAGGAGCAATTAAGACTGTAATTTGTAGACAAAGCCATCATCCAGTGCTTTAATGGATTACATAGATTGAATTAATGCATTGAGAGTGTTCCTTATTTAATTTGCTTAGTCACTCTAGCATTTTTTTAATCATTTATTCATACTAGTTATCATTTTGTAAATTCCTTGTGTTTTACTGGTTGTTGTCTAGTTTTGGACCAGTCATGTAGATATGGGCTTCTCTTGAAGTTCCCGTGGTCCAAAACCCTATGACCACTTGGAATGAAGTAAGGCATTGCATATACAATTTATATATAGTTTTTAGAGTGTGTGTGTACAGGGGAGACAAGAGAAAATTCAAGCCCTAGGCGAGTACTAGTTACTCTCGTTAGGGAAACTGAACATCATAGTAGCAATGGTGATTTCTTGGTGATTGGTGTGTGCCAATAAATGGTGGAGTAGTTTAGGGGAATATAGTATAGACATGATTATAGAAGGAGGAGTCCAGAGGAGCTCATTAGATCAATTAAAGAAGGTAAAGAAACCATGCTAGTATTCATGCCCTATAAATCCTCAAATTTAGGGGTTTGGTGAAAGTCCACTGTATGGACAAGGTGGGAATTTGAGAGCTAGAAAATATGTAAGTTTACAAAAAACCCACAAAGAATATGTAATTAGATTCTAGGGGTGATAAGGGATTTTGATAGAAAATCCATCTTTTCAGTGTTTAGGAGGGCTAATAGGCCTGAAAAGGCTACAAGGCCTAGAAGACTGGAATCTTAAGCCCAATTGGAAATTGGATTAAAGATGCTCAGTTTTGGATCAAGAAGTGTTGAAATAAAATAGGAAGGAGTTAGAAATCCAATTCAAAAGTAGGAGATTCATTTGGGAAAGTGGAAGTCCAAGACAAGCCATGAATTGAAAGGCTTATGGAGAAGGAACTAGGATGAAAATTGAACTTGTTGGAGATCTCCTAAGATGTTAGAGGATCAGTGAGGAATACTCTATTTAGGGTGGTGAATGAGAGCCTAAGAGAGACCAAGAGAAGGTCTAGGAGAGAGAAAGAAATCTCTAGGAGTGGGAGCTCCCCATCAAATTGGTATTAGATCCATTGATAGGATTGGGAGTTTATTGTTGTATGTCAAAGAGGAGTGAATCCATAGGTGAGAATATCATGGTGACTAGTGCTTAATTTACAAGGGACTTGTCTGAGAAGCAAGGAAATAATAGGCTTCTTGAAGAAGAAATGGAAGAAATGAAGATAAAGATGGCAGAGGTTGTAGAGACAACCAATAAGATGAAGGAACAAATGAGTGAAGATAAAGACATGGGAAAGAGACAAGTAGAGCAAAAGATAGAACTAGAGCCTGACCCTCCTCTATCTCAGGAACCATTTCTAAAGGCACTCAAAGAATTTAGAGGAAAGGCCATGGAAGGAATTCCAATATTCTCTAGTAAGATGGATGTAGAGATGGTCATGGAATGGATCGAAGGTATGGAAAACCACTTTGTATGTGATGGAATCACAGAATCACAGAAGGTGAAGATAGTCAAGTCTTGGCTAAGAGGACAAGAACTCTCATGGTCGAAGTTCTTGAAGGAAGAAAGAGGGAAAGAGGGCAAGAAGACCATGACTAATTGGAAATCAATGGTGGAAAAAGAGAAGGAGAATTACCTTCCAGAAGACTATGACATTCAATTACAGAAGAAGAGGAAGAATATTAGGAAAAAGGATCACCATCATATACTCAAGAGTTTTAGAAGCTTTTCCTTAGATCAAGAATATATGAGACAAAGAGCATCAAATTTTCCTAGTACATTAATGGACTAAGGTAGAATATACAGGAGGAAATCAAACTTTTTACCCTAACTTCCATTCATAGTTGTTTTGAAAAGGCTTTGAAAGTGGAAGATAAACTTAGGAAGATGCAAGAATCTAACTCTAGAGGGAGAGGAAGGGGTAGAGACAATAGAGGTGGCCAAATAGGAGGAACTTCTGGAAGAGGAATTTACAGTAGAAGTCAAGGTGATTCTAGGTATACAGAGAAAGGACATGAATCAGGAAATGGGGGTGGATACAATAGTGGAAGAAGTTTTTATAATAGTGGAAGAGGAAGATTAGGGGGATTTGGAATAAGTTCTCACTTTTCTTCCATGAAATGCTACAACTCTAGTCAGATGGGACACCCTACATACATATGTCCTAACAAACCCTCAGCTTCACAAGGAGAGAAGATGATAGCCTATGTCCATGAGGAAGATTGTTCTATGCAATCAGAGGTGAGTCTAGATTCAGAGAAAGGAGATCACCTCATGTTGAGAAGAATTTTGATCAAGACACCCACTAGAGATGAGAAAAAGGAGAGAAGGGATCTCTTTAGAGTTAAGTGAAAAATATTGGGGAAAGTGGGTAAGGTGATCATTGATTCACGATCTGGTCCATAGATGATTTTATCTCTGAGGAGGCAGTGTAGAAGTTGAAACTCACCAAGATACCACATGTGTGTCCTTATAAAGTTACATGGTTGAACAAGGGCCATCACATCTTGGTAAATGAGAAAGTGTGGGTAGGATTCACCATTGGTAAGTATCAAGACAAGATACTTTGTGATGTGTTGCTAATGGATGCTTGACATCTATTGCTTGGCAGACCATGGTAGTATGACAGGGAAATTATCCATAATGGGAAAGAGAACAAGTAATCCTTTAAGAAAAATGGGGTAACTTTAAAAATCCAATCTTTGATAGAAGAAGACATAGTGGAGAAGATATAATCCACTACATTGTTGATGAGTGGGAAAGAATTCCTAAAGGATCTCAAAGATGAAGAATTTAGCTATGCAATCATGTTAAAGAAAAAGGAGAAGGAGACTCATAAGAAAGCACCCATGCCAAAGGAAGTGGAACAATTGTTTGAGTAGTTCAAAGATATAATATGTTAAGGTACACCAGCTACACTACCACTAAATAGGGAGAAAATTCATCAGATTGACTTTTGTTAGAATTTAATCTTTACTTGTACTAATGTAAATAGGAGATTCTTATGGAATCCCTACACCTAGTTTTTCATCTTGTACAAGTGTGAGGATAATTCCTTTTATTGTAATTTTTTATTTAGTTATTCCTCCTTATGAGGAATCCTACACTTGTCTCACACACTATTGAAATGTGGCATACATAGATATGGGAGTTACCATGCAACTCCTTTCTCACATCTCTATTAAAGAGATGT
>MU223442.1:1621044-1664743 GCA_018584345.1 Thuja plicata | reverse complement strand
TCTCTCTCTCTCTCTCTCTCTCTCTCTCTCTCTCTCTCTCTCTCTCTCTCTCTCTCATTCTTAGGCATTTTTTCCCATTATCTATATCGCGGGGGTTTTTTCATGCTTTTCCCCCTTCAAAATCTTGTCTCCTTGTTTGGATCTTTGGTGCATGCTCCTAGTATTCAAATTAATTCATGGTAAATCTTTGTTCTCCTTGCTCATTGATTTAAACAACTTCCTTTCTCACCTTATTTTTTTTATTATTTTAACAACTTCATACAAGGAGAATCTTTTCCAAACAAGGATGCATACAAAATGACATTGGAGAAAAACAAGGAGATAGCTAAGAGAGGAAAAGAAATTTTGGATAAGGGGTTGATCAGAAAGAGCATAAGACCATGTGATTTCCCAGTGGTGTTGGCTCCTAAAAAGGGAGGTAAGTGGATGATGTTTACTGATTCCAAGGCAATAAATAAGATAACTATTAGATATAGATTTCCCATTCCTAGGATAGAAGATTTGATGGATTTTTTGGGAGGTGCTAAGTTCTTTTCTAAAATTGATTTAAAAAGTTGTTACTAACAAATTAGGATGAAAGAAAGTAATGAGTGGAAATCATCCTTTAAGACTATAGAGGGGTTATATTAATGGTTAGTTATGCCCTTTGGGGTTACCAATGCACCTAGTACCTTTATGAGGGTGATGAATGTAGTCTTGAAAAACTATATAGGTGTGTTTGTAGTTGTCTATTTAGATGACATCCTCATTTTTAGTAAGACAAAGGAGGATTATATTAAACACTTAGAGTTAGTGTTGAAGAAGTTGTAGGAAGAAAAGCTCACAATCAATCTTGAAAAGAGTTAGTTCTTGAAGGAAGAACTAGTCTACCTAGGGTTTGTAGTTTCCAAAGGTGACTTGAAAATGGATAAAGACAAAGTTGAGGCCACATTGAATTGGCCTACTCCTAAGATAGGGACTGAAGTTAGGAGATTCCATGCATTAGCCCAATTCTAAAGGAAGTTTATTAGGAGATTCAGTGAAATTAGTGCTCTAGTTCTAGAGACCTTAAAGGAGGGTTGAAAACAAAATTTGTGTGGACCAAAGCAGATAATGAGGGGTTTGAACAATTGAAGAGGGAAGTAGCTACTCTGCCTATATTCTTATTGCCAAGTTTTGACAAACCTTTCATTGTAGAATGTGATGCCACCAGCATAGTAGTGCAGGCTGTCCTAAGCCAAGAAGGCAGACCTGTGGCATTTTTTCAGTGAGAGATTGAATGAGGAAAAGTCTAGGTACTCTTCCTATGACTTGGATCTATATGCTCTTGTAAAATCCTTAAAGAAATGGAGGCATTAATTATTGCCTAAAGAGTTTGTTGTCTTTATAGATATCCAGGCATTGAGTTATATAAATACTGAAGACAAGCTTATCTTGAGACACATAAAATGGATGGAGTTCCTATAGTGATACACTTTCACTATAAAGCATAAGAAGGGGGTGCAAAACAAAGTTATAGATGCCCTTAGTAGAATATTTCTCACCATTCAGGAGATTCAATTACAAAGTATAAGGGTTGAAGGTTTTAAGGACCTATATGAGGGAGATTCAGATTTATTAGAGATTTATAAGGTGTGCAAAGATTTTGAGAACCATTTTCATAGTGAGTTTTCAAACTATACATTGCAGAATGGGTTGCTATTCAAAGGAAAGAAACTATGTGTTCCAAAAGTCTATATGAAAAATAATATCATATAGGAAAAGCATAATGGGAGTCTAAGTGGACACTTTAGATTGAACAAGACACTAGAACTAGTGGAAAGATTCTATCGGTGGCCAAAAATGCAGAGGGATATAAGGAGATATGTAGAGCAGTGTGAGGTATGTTAAAAGGAAAATGAAACTTCATCAAATGTAGGCTTATATCAGTCATTGCCCATCCCAAGTAGACCATGGGATTGCATCGGTATGGATTTTGTTGTAGGGATACCTAGGACACCTATTAGTTTAGACAGTGTGTTTTTGGTAGGAGAAAGATTTAGCAAGATGAGCCATTTTTCCCCATGCAAGACAACACATGATGCTATCCATATTGCTCATTTTTTCTTCAAAGAGAGTGAGGATACATGGCTTTCCAACAAGCATAGTTGCAGACAGAGATGTGAATTTTATAAGAAATTTTTGGAAGACACTTTGGAGAAGGATAGGAACCAACTTGTCACATAGTTCATCTTATCATCCTCAAACAAACGGCTAGATAGAGGTGAGAAAAAGAATATGGACAAAGTTGGGAGCAAGTGATACCTCACACAAAATTTTCCATCAATGATAGTACAAATCAGACTACAGGTAAAAGCCCATTTTAGATTGTTTATGGGTTACACCCTAGGGGTGTACTTGAGTTGAGAGACTTAAAAGATTATGAAGGCATCATTAGTCATGTTGATGATTTATCTCAGTCAATGAGAGAGGTACATGAATAGGTTAGGAGGACATTAATGGAGGCCAATAAGAAATTGAAAGCCCAAGAGATTTGCAATTTGAAGTGGGTGATCTAGTAATGGTGTTTTCTAATAAGGCAAGACTACAAAAAGGGATACCTAGTAAGTTACACATGAAAAGGATTAGGCCTTGCAAGGTGTTGGCCAAGTATGGACCCAATGCCTATGAAGTGGAGTTAACCAAGGAGATGTCAATTTCTACAATCTTGAATGTGAAGGACTTGATAAAGTACAAAGGGCTAGAAATGGATGAAGTACAATATAGTACTAAAATGGATAAGGATGTGGGAGAGTTCAAGACTTTGGATCAGACAAGCCACAAGCTGAAAATATATTGGATTCAAAAGTGAAGAAGAAGACCAGACATAAAGTATATATGGATCATCTAGTGAAGTGGAGGCAACAACCAGTGTCACAAGCCACTTGGATAGCTGAGAGTGAATTCAAAAAACATGGAATCAGTGTGGAGTTCCTGATGCCACAGGTACCTTAACTTGTTTTTTGCAGGGGGAGGATGGTGCAGGAGCACCCTAAGGTCTTTGAAAGATCTTGTCAGTCATTTTGTTTTGTAGGTTAGTTTGGCCAACCATCTATGAATAAGGACTATGTTATAAAGTCCCAAGTGTGTCTAAGGTGTGTTTAAGGTTAGTAGTGTTTAGGGTTTGTAAGTTGTGGACTCAAGTTGCATCTAGGGTCTATACCCTAGAGGTCAACTAAAAGGTCAAAGAGTTGACCAAAACTCCAAAATGGGGTGATTTTAGAGTTTTTAATGTTTTCAAGTGTTGTAGGGTAATTCAGTAAGTTTTGAAACCAAATTGCACCATTAAAGTTGATAGAAGGTCATTTTGATAAAAGTTGTCATGACAACTTTTGCAACTTTGCAAAGTTGTCATGACAACATTTCCTAGATTTTATGATGCCCAAATCCTGACATGAGGGTCCAAACATGTTGTAATGGAGTATATAAGGTGATACAAACCCTAAAATTATAGTTAGATCTCATCTTGTACAGACTGCTTGTTGAAAAAGAGCAATTAACATTGTAATTTGAAGACAAAGACATCATCCAGTGCTTTAATGAATTAGATGGATTGAATAAATGCATTGAGAGTGTTCCTTATGTAATTTCCTTTTTCAATAAGGAATTTTTTTGATCATTTGTTCATTCTAGTTATCATTTTGTAAATTCTTTGTGTTTTACTGGTTTGTTGTCCAGTTTTGGACCAATCATGTAGATATTGGCTTTTCTTGAAGTTCCCATGGTCCAAAATTGTGTGAAAACTTGGAATCAAGTAATTCATTGTATATAAAATTTATATATAGTGTGTGGAATTTGTGTGTGTGTGTGTGTGTGTGTGTGTGTGTGTGTGTGTGTGTGTGTAAGGAAGGAGAACATTCAGGCCCTGGGTGACTACTGGTTACTCTAGTTAGGGAAAGTGAACAACACAGTAGCAATGGTGATTTTTTGGTTATTGGTGTGTGCCAATAAATGGTTAAGGAGTGTAGGGACATGAAATATAGACATTCTTATGGAAGGAGGAGTTTATAGGAGCTCATTAGATCATTTAAAGAAGGTAAAGAAACCAGACCAAAATTCATGCCCTAGAAACATTCAAATTTAGGGGTTTGGTGAAAGTCCACTATACAAACAAGGTGGGAATTTGAGACCTAGAAAATATCTAAGAATAGGAAAAACCCACAAGGAATATTTAATTATATTCTAGGGGTGTTAAGGGATTTTTATAGAAAGTCCATCTTTTCAGTGTTTAGGAGGGCTAATAGGCCTAAAAAGGCTAAAAGGCCTAGAAGACTATGTTAATCTCTAAGTTATGTTGATGATTAGTGACCAAAACTTAGTCCTTTCATTAGGCAGTTTTAGATGGCTATCACTATGGCTGAGCTAAAAATATACAAGGCCAAGCAACATTGTTGAGCAATTTTTAGTATGCCTAGTTACATTGTTGAGCCGAGTTACATTGCCAAGCCGAGTAAAGACAGAGATGTTAAATGCCGAGCGATAGATAGTCAAAGTGTCAAGAAAAATAGTTTTTGTATACTTGTCAGGAATGATACAAAATTCAAGCATAAGTGATCTGGCCGACGGGCTGACATTGTGTGCATTTAATATTCTTATACGAAGTTAGTTATGCATTTAATTGTTTTATCCTATGCATGACTCATTGTAAGCATTAATTGCTTTACCATCAAGGAATGGATATTAGATCTTGATCATTGATCTAGATCTCAATGTCAGATCTGTATAGATATATTAGATTGCTTCGTAACCCTATTTTTATGTGTGTGTGGAAGAGGCAAAAGAGGATTTGTTGAAGTGACTGTATTTTTATGTGAAATGCACAAAGGGTTATTTTTTTTAGAAGAAGAGATCAAGCAGAGCATAACACAGTGAACAACAAAGTAAAGGTATATCAGATTATAAGATCAGAAGAGATACTGAAAAGAGGAGATTCATCATCAGCATCAGAGTGCATAACGAAGGATCAATACTTGAGACTTTCTAATCATTGTATCAGGTGAAAATCTCTTAACAGAGTGGTTTTACCAGACCTTTATTTATCTCTTAACAAAGTGCTTACTTCATTGTAAGTTTAAATCATTTAACAAGGTAGATTGTAATGATCTGAAGCTTTTAACAGAGCAGACCTTTAACAGGGTAGATTACATTTGTAATCAAACATTGTAACCTTAATAGGTACACTTTATTACTGTAGTAGTGGAGACTTTTGTGGGTGTCATCCCCACCCTAGTTTTACCTATTTGGGTTTTTGGGTTACCAAATTATTGTGTAATGTGTTATTTGTTTCATGGTGTGGATGCTATTTAAGATTACATTAGATTCATTTATATATGAATGTGGATCAACTTGTTTTATGTGTTTAATTTTGAAGATCTGATTCATGCCCCCCTCTCAGTATCTTTCTTTCCCATTATTGTATTTCCAACAATTGGTATCAGAGCTAGAGTTCTCTAAAATTTTATAATCAGCTTGAGAATTTAGATCTTGAAATGGAGATCTACAAGATGGGTAAAGTTATTGAGAATCAAAAGATTGATGTTTAGCTTGCACTCCAACAGATTGAGACTACACGACAAGAGTTAAGGAAGTCCTTGGCTACAAGAAAAGATTTGGCCAAACAGATGAATGACACTCATTATCAGGAAGAGGACGCTACAAATCTATTTCAGAATGGATATTATACTAAGAGCGATGCAGCAATAGTAGATCTACTGGAAAAGAATAGTGCACTATGTGAAGAAGTCAAAATTTTGAAAAAGGAACAAGAAGCCCAATCAATAAGAATGTCTGAAGTTGAACAAAAAAATAAAGTTGAAGATGACAAGGATATGGAAAAAGAAGACAAGAGAATGCTGACTACCAGACTTGATGAAAGAACACATGATGTGCAAACCATGATAGTCAATCAAGTAGACATGGTAAATCAACTAGTACTTGTGAATCAGGAGGTCAGCAGGAAAGACTTGGAGATTGTTAATCTTAGATCTGAGAACAGTCAATTCAAAGATGAATTGAGATCTGAGAAATAAATCGATAATAGAGTGAATGATTCAAGTGCAGCTATGAGCTACTTTGAACAATTGGTGGAAGCATCAAGAAGACCTAAATATTCTTTTGGATTAGGTCACACTAAACAACATACAACCACTAAAGGTGGAGAATCATCTAAGACAGGTGAAAGAAAGAATGCAAAGCCAAGAAACAAGAAACCTATTTGTCACCACTGTGGAAAACCAGGTCATACAACAAACATATGCTGAAGTAAGAATGATAAGTCCAATCCTAACACTAACTTTAATGATTATTGCTTTAACTATAATAATTTTAGACATCAAGCACGTGAATCTAAGGCAAAGGCAAGAAAAACACCTAGACTCAATGGTAATTGCTATAATTGTCACAAATTTGTTCATAGAGCACAAGATTGTAGATCTAAAGGTAAAGAGAAATGGACATCAAAGGTAAAAGAGAAATCACCAAGAAAAGGAAATCATTACAATTGGGATTACAATACATGGCATAGTTGTCATTACTGTGGTGAGTACGGACATGTTCTAGAAAACTGCATAAGGACACATTTCAGAGGTAAGTCTAAAAGTTGGATGAATGGAAGCTTAGTTTGTCATAGTTGTCTAAAAATTGGTAATACAAGGAAAGATTGCAAGACTAGAGTACCAGCTCTTACTGTTGAGAAAATTAGGGAACAGATGAACAAGACATGGGTTAAGAAATTTGAACTATGCAGCAGTGAAGCTAATGAATCCAAGGTCACCCAATCCAATGGATCAGGTGATCACATCATCTCCAACTAAGAGAAAGAGGTATGTAAGGAACTATATTTAAAATTCTTATCTTACATCAGTTCCTAACATAAAATGTACAAAAGTCCATTTTTTCATATGTTAAGATGCACCAGGACATATTTTTGAAGACAAATTCTAAGATGAGTCAATTTCACTAATAGGTGCTAAGTACTATTCATGAACACTAAAGCCGAGTTCTTTAGTAAGTGTCAAGTTTTGTTGGCCGAGTGAAATTTTGTGAAGGCTGAGTGTAGTGAGCCAAGTGGGATGCAAGTTATGTTAAGCCAAGGATAGTTGGCTTGCACTAACTCAATGGGAAAAATATTTAATGCTCACCTACTTTTACCTTTTCAATCATATAAGGGATGAACAGTCGACACTTCATTTTTACCTTGCAATTTTACTATTTATGGAGTGATTGAAGTGATTTGCAGAATTGATCCTAATGAAGCTAGGAACAAAGATTTAATCAGTGTGCCAGTGGAAATCTTGAAGTGAACAGTGAACAGAGAATAGTGAGAAGCATCACTTGTTGAAGTATTCTATTTTTCCATTTCTTAAACCCTAAATTTTAGAAGTATGGCTGCAAGTTCTTTTGCACCAGCCAAGAGTATGGAGGTAGAACTAGAACAAATTCAGTTAATTCAGAGTGATGAATGTGAACCTCTCAACTATCAAGCCGTTCCAGAAAATGTAATTCAAAGTGATTTGATGGGAGCCTTCTCATCCATTCCTCCCAAGGTACTTATGATTCATGATGTTCAATCATGCTATATGGTTAAAATTGGAGAAGTAGGAGATAATGAATTGAGGAAATCCTACAGTAAATTATGTGATAACGAAGTTCTGAAGGAAGAATTCAAACACTTAGCTGAAAAAGGGTTAACTCGTGCCCTAGATTTTCCCCAAGGTTTTAAAGATGAATGGATAAAGGTTATCCTTATCCGAGTTCATGACATGAGCATGTGGCTAGACAATGGACCACTCAAGATCACCAAGAGTATGATTCATTAAGTGATTGGATATCCTGTAGTGAATGGAAAGAGAACCATGAGGGATAACAACAATGAGGAAATTACATTGAACACTGGAGCAGTATGGAATAACAAAAAAATGACTATCTCAATGATTACTGATCTAGAACTTTATTTTGGAGTAAGGGTAATTGCACACAAGTTCTATCAATCTAGTAGATTGGATAGTGTTCCATGTACAACAATTGATCAGGCATGGAAAATTGTGAAGAAGAATCACACATATGATCTTGTTGAGCTACAACAGACATAGTTAGTTGAGAACCTAGCATCAATCAGAAAGGCTAAGAGCTCATCATGTAAGTTTGGTTGTTTACTAGTTTGTATATTCTTCTACATTCAGAATACATTTCCTACTCTATGAAATATTGTGTGGAAAAAGGATAGGGCCATTACAGTTCAAATCAGTGAATGTATAAATAAACTAGGGAGAAATTTCAATAGCATTATGGGTAGCTATTTTGTACAATTCAAGAAGAGAATGAGATTAAGGACTAGGATTCCTAAGTCAGTAGTGGATAAACACTATGAGGAAATCTATTTTCTAGTTGACACAGATAACACTTATATCAAGGTAGTAACTCCTAGAATAACATGTTTAGAGCCATTTACATATGAGATTAATGTTGATGAAGCATCAGCCACCATCATTGCACTCTTAACCAAGGAAATTGACACCACTACAGAGAGATTTGGAAAATTTGATGAAGCTAAGGCTAAGATCTCTACAAGTTTGAATGAAGGAACTATGGAGAGGAAAAGAAAGAAGATAGTGAAAAATCTAAAGAAAATGGTTGTCTTGGGTAGTAATGAAGAACCTAAGGATGCGCCTCTAGGTCTATCCACTGGACAATGTATGGATATTTGTATGGATGAGGAAGTCAGTGCATCTGAAGAAATTACAAAGAAGGCTAAGGGCAAGAAGCCATCAATTGTTATAGTAATCAAGCCTACCCGAGAAAAACCCAAGATTACACCTCCTACAACTAATCATCCAAGGAAAATAGCATCTACTATCACTTCCCTAGTAGAAGTGAAAATAAAAGCATATGGTAAGAGAAAATTTTCTGAAAGTACTTCTGGTAAGGAAGCAAAGGTTGCTCCTAAGGCTGTGCCGAGTAAGCTAGAAAAGAGACCAAAGAGGAAATTAAATCTCCCAATAGATAGTTATCAGGAGATGATAGAAATAGGTGTACTCAGCAACATACCTATAGCTTAGTTCAAGAAACCAAAAATCATAGATGAGGTATGTGATACATTAAGGAGTTCAACAGGGTTAGCAATGTTTAAGTTCATCAAATATGACAAGTTGAAAATAGAAGATAGGCACAAAGTTCAGGAAGCACTCTTGGACATGATGAGCACCTTTAAATTGACTCCTATAGAGATAGGAAATCATGTGCCTGATGAACTATATGACTTTTTGTCAAGCAAATGGGAATTTTCACTTGCCACTGAGAGACAGATCCGAGAAGGAACATTAGCCAAAATAATTCCTGACTTAACCTCTAAACAATGAACCAAATTCATTGAGGAGTACAAGAACATGTTTGTGCCAAAACTTAGAGGATATGTTGTTTTGAAGAATGAAATACAAGGTTTTGTATAGCAGAGCACAAGGATCTAGAAAGAGACTATTGGATTGCTCATTCCAAAAGACAATAAATCTGGTGAAGGGCCATCTAAGCCAAAGGCACAAGAAGTTGAAGAAAAGACTACCCCTGAACCACAAATAGTCAAAAATCAAATTGCCACTGAACATGAAAAGATCAAGGATGCATTAGATACAGCACACACTATTGATTTGACTATAGAAAGTCCTATGGATTATCTAGTTGATGATCCAAGCAATTTGAATGCTGAGGAACAACAAATGTCAAGTGGAAAAGACACCGATTCCCCTATTAAGGCAACTGATATAGAAGAAGGGAAGACCACAACATCTGAGGAAATAATTGAAGTTGTTAATGATTACAAAGGTGAAGGACAACAACAAACAACTGAACAAGAGGTAACTTCACAAGATCCACCTATTTTAGAGGTTGTGAAGACAGTTTTAGATAGTGGAGTTGTAACAACAGAAGTTGTTGATAAGCCTAAAGAAGAAGAGGCAGTACAAGTGTTGGTTGAGCTACCACTCTCTGCATCATCCACTCCCATAGGTCCTAAAAATGGTGGTATGCTAAATCCACAGACCATATTGACAAAATTGAAAGAGGCATTGGATATAGAAAGTGTCAAAGGGAAAGACATTATGCTGTCGAGCATAAATTCTCCAGAAATGAAGAAGAAGAAAATATTGAAGAAGAAGTCTCTAATTCTAGATGTAACATTAGATTAAGTCATTATCATTCCACAATGGGACCCCAATGAGTTATCTTTTGAACAAATTGGGACTCTTCTAGAGTTGCTTAAAAGGAAGAAAAGATAGGAGGAGATGAAGATAGAACAAAAGCAAAAGTAGGTGTTGCATGACATCAAAGACATATTTACAAAAGCTTTTGACTTAGAGGATGAAATGCCTCAAGCTCCAATCATTGATCAATTCATCACCATTATATAGAAAGTAATAGATGCGGACATAGAAAGCAATGAGAAGTTTCTACAATTGTCCCAGAGAAGATTTGAGAGCAAAGTTCTAGAGAAGATCTCAGAAGAGATAGCAACAAAACAGGTTAAACTTTTTGTTCTTGTAGGAACTTTAGAGAAAGTTACAGCCAATGTTTATTCTTTGTATAAGAAATTATATGATGTTGAATTTTTCACAAAGGATAATTTGCAGCTTTTTGAGAAGCTACAGTTAGATTTGAGATCATCTGGTGCTACTTTAGGTAAAGATACTACCTCTAGTTCTTTACATTTTAATAAATTGATAAATGCACAAAGGAGAATAGCCGAGCTTATGGTTGAAAATGGTCGCATAAGGGCCAATTTGATAACTATTCAGACAAGATTTTTGCCTCATTTGGAGGTAATATAGAAGGAACTTTCAAAAGCTAAGGAGTTATCATAGAGCAGTGCAAACTTATAGAATGCAGAAAGTTTAGTGATTCTAGCTATCGAGCTAGAAATAAAACTGGAAGTTATGAAGGTTGCAAAGGAAAGCTGGGAAACAACATTTGAATCCACCCTGCACCTTCATAAGAAATTTTTGGATAAGTATAACTTAATCCCACCAGTAATCAGTGACAAAAACAAGGGGGAAGTTAGTAAGGAAGTTTGTACTACTAAAGGAGGAAGCTAGTACAGAAGTTAGCAAAGGTACAATTGTATATATTTTTTTAAGGCTTTGTAAAATTTTTATATAAGTATATTCCTAGGGGGAGTACTTAGCATACTTTGGCAATACTTTTGATGAAATGTACAGAAGTTACGATAAGTGTTTTTGCCACTAATATCAAAGGGGGAGATTGTTAATATCTAAGTTATGTTGATGATTAGTGACCAACACTTAGTCATTTCATTAGGCAGTTTTAGTTGGCTATCACTGTGGCCAAGCTAAAACTATGCAAGGCCAAGCAACATTGTTGAGTAGTTTTCAATATGCCTAGTTACATTGTCGAGCTGAGTTACATTGCCGAGCTGAGTAAAGAAAGAGATGTTAAATGCCGAGCGACATATAGTCAAAGTGTCGAGCAAAATAGTTTTTGTATACTTGTCAGGAATGATACAAAATTCAAGGATAAGTGATCTGGCTGACTTGTATAAGTTTTTTGGGCTGACATTGTGTGCATTTAATATTCTTATACAGAGTTAGTTATGCATTTAATTATTTTATCCTATGCATGACTCATTGTAAGCATTAATTTCTTTACCATCAAGGCATGGATATCAGATCTTGATCATTGATCTAGAGCTCACTATCAGATCTGTATAGATATATTAGATTGCTTCATAACCCTATTTTTGTGTGTGTGTGCAAGAGGTAGAAGAGGATTTGTTGAAGTGACTAAATTTTTATGTGAAATGCATAGAGGGTTATTTTGTTTAGAAGCAGAGATCAAGTAGAGCATAACATAGTGAACAACAGAGTAAAGGTATATCAGATTATAAGATTAGAAGAGATACTGAAAAGAGGAGATCCATCATCAGAATTAGAGTGCATATCGAAGGATCAATACTTGAGACTTTCTGATCATTGTATCAGGTGAAAATCTCTTAACAGAGTGGTTTTAGTAGGCCTTTATTTATCTCTTAATAGAGTGCTTACTTCATTGTAAGTTTAAATACTTTAACAAGGTAGATTGTAATGATCTAAAGCTTTTAACAGAGTAGAACTTTAACAAGGTAGACTAAATTTTGTAATCAAACATTGTAACCTTAATAGGTACACTTTATTACTGCAGTAGTCGAGAATTTTGTGGGTGTCATCCCCACCCCAATTTTACCTATTTGGGTTCCTGGGTTACCAAATTATTGTGTAATGTGTTATTTGTTTCATGGTGTGGATTCTATTTAAGATTACATTAGATTCATTTATATATGAATGTGGATCAACTTGTTTTAAGTGTTTTATTTTAAAGATGTGATTCACCCCCCCTCTCAGTATCTTGCTTTCCCATTATTGTATTTCCAACAAACTAGAATCTTACGCCCGATTAGAAATTGGATGAAAGTTCCTCAATTTTGGATCAAGAAGTGTTGAAAGAGACTAGGAAGGAGTCATAAATCCAACTCACAAGTAGGAGAGTCAGTTGGGAAAGTGGAAGTCCAAGACAAGTCATGAATTGAAAGGCTAATGGTGAAGGAACTAGGATGGAATTTGAACTTTTTGGAGTGCTCCTAAGTTGTTAGAGGATCAATGAGGAATCCTCTAGTTAGGGTAGTGAAAAAGAACCTAATAGAGACCAAGAGAAGGTCTAGGAGAGAACAAGAAGGTTCTAGGAGTGGGAGCTCCCCATTACAACTCCAAATACCTAAGACCTTAACTAAAGGTCTAATATATCCATAGAAACCTTCTTCTAAGCTTGCATGAATTAGATCACCATATAGAGTGCTCGCTGAAAAAAACTATACCACTATACCCAGTTAACTTCTTCTATGACTTAGTCAATTTTACAAAACAAAATATCAAAACTGAATTGTACTTCAAGTCATCATGCTGATGAGAAGTATTTCCATAAATGACAACTTCTATGCAATCCTAAATGGGCAACTTGCCAACAATCTACCCTTTGGCATGGATGGAAACACTTAGTGAAAAATTACTAAGTGATCAATACAAAAATATTGACTAAGTACATGTTATCTTCTTCATACATATTAAATTTTTCATACATAGTACTCCCACTTTGACATCAATGGAAAAGGTGTACAATAAATTCTATGTATATACATAAAAAAATTCTAGAACTACTCCCCAATATTTTTACCATGTGAAGTATACCTTGGAAAGAGGTTTCCAAGATCTTTGCCTCTATAGTCCAAGTCTTTATCAAAATTAGACCTACATAGATCAGTCCATTCATTGCAAAATATGAAGTCTCATATCTGTTTAGTTATATAGGAATATTATCAATGAGTGCCTTTACTGCTATCTCCATGTCACAAAGTTTTTTTTTCCAGAATTAATAGTTTAGGAGTGATTAAACTCCTCAACAAATGAAATCTTCCTATCACTCTCCCTTTCCCTATTTCCAGTGCACTAATTTTTTCCAATAGTCTGGACACTTCTTTATCCAACTCTGTTATAGTGTGTGAGGACTCGCCACTATATATCAACTTATCCAGAGTCTTTCTATCATTGGCAAGGATATCTTCAATATTGTGAAGGTGTTTGATGGGATTTATACAGTAACTATATAGATTACTTCCATGTTCAATATAGGTCTTTGCTTTAGCAATAGTATTACTTAATATGCCCAAGTTCCCTGTGATTGAATTTCATACTTTCTCAAGGTTCTTTGCCAACTATGCATGCTTAGCTCTTACTTAAGAGATATTTTCTAGAGACTTAAAGTGACTATCCAAGTCATTCAATGATTTGTTCAGGTTTTGTATCGTATCCTTTCCTCGGAAAGTGAAAGGTAGGGGTAGAAGTTTGTTGATAGCTTCATTAGCTCATCTGCATTTGTAATTTCTATATCAGTTCTTGGATTTTTATCTCCTCTTTCCAAGCTTAATGATGAAGAAATATATACTTGTGTTTCATTCTTAACTTTAACTTTAATCTTTGATTCCTTCACTGCTTCAACTAAACTCTCTTTTTATTATTCCTTAGTGTCAACTTCCTTCTATGTCTCATTTAGTTCATCACTTCCATCAATACCTGTAGGTTCAATATCCTTCCATTCTCTAGGATGAATTCTAGGGAATTTATGTACAATGTGGATACACATATGTATTAACAATGACCCAAAACTGAATGCTTTTGACTTATCTCACTTTATTTTATTTATATTTTCCATAAACTATTGTGAAAGTACTTTGCAAAGGTTGTATTTGACATTTTCTTTCACCACTCTATATGCCATCATAATAACTCTATCTCATATTGAGTTAGGTTGGATTCTATAGTGGAGTTTGTAACACAAAACCATCGCAACTAATCTCACATCTTGCTTAAATATATTGGCTATGCCTATTTCCCTCTTAACCCATGTAGAATGAGTTAGGGTTTCCAATTTCTTCTTCATGTTCTTCTCTATAATAGGGATAACACCAGAATTGTCCAAAAAAGGTATGTTAGGAATCAACAAACTACAAATCTTCACAGGTTGATCTCCAATCAAGATAAATTGATCATCTACTCTTCTCAAGACAATCTTAATCCATTCTTATTCATCGAACTCATAGAGTCTCTTAATTTTCATAATGTTGATATTTTGTAGATGAGAAAATTCATCCTTCCATTTTTCATCTTTCTTGATCACATGCTTCATCTTCTTATAGATCTCAAAATGTCCCAGAGACTCATATTTACAATATTGTATGTATGCCCTAATATCTTCAAGAAATTTTTCCCCAAGTTCTTTCATTAGGTATATCTTCTTCTACTCCTGATGTTGTCTTACAAGTTCAAGATTTTGATGTTGCATGGTTCTAGCTAAGGTAGTTTACTTTGATCATATATTTTGTAGGGAGGGCTCCACCTAAAAGTATGCTTCAAGACTAGGTCACCAAGGCATAGGACCCTCATGGGGTTGATACTGTTGGAATCTAAACTATAATAAAATGTTTATTTATTTATTTTGACTTTTCTAATTCTAACCAAATTCAAGTCATTCTCCCACATGGTCCTTTCTACATTTTCTCTTTCTTTTTTTTTTCAATCATGGTGATAAGATTTCTCTTTTTGGTGATGTAGACTAGGAAAACTATCATTTAGAGAACATCATAAATTAGCCAACCATAAAGCTATTGTATCATGAAAATGTATTCCCAATAATATTATTAAAACCATTAAGGAAAATTACATAAAAGATTGAAAATAAATCAAGATAGCACCCCCTTAATCAAGCTTCAATGTTATTTGTTTCTTCTCCAAATTGACGTTGGTCCCATAAAATAAACCTACAAAATGAAACCAAGTGTTGACAAGATGATAATGATGATACTCGAAATTGTGGTCAAAATAAAAATGAGAGAAATGAGTTCAGTTTATAGATTTTTGGACTTGAGTAATAGTCAAGATCAATTTGGAACTCAAAGTAACTGATGAGGAAGATTAAATGAGATGACAAGCTAAGTGATGAAAAATTATAAATTGAAATTTCCAAGATGGGGAAAAAATTAAAAGTGAAATATTTAAGTGGAATAAATATTAGAAATATATATTTTCAACACAAAGATGTCATTTGTTTAAGAGGACACAAAATTATTAAATTCGTAAAAAAGGAGTTAGAATTGGAAAAAGTCAGAACAATGAAATTTTTATGATAATTGGAAGACTTGTAATTCATAAATATCATAAATTAGAAAGAAATGTTAAAAAGAAAGGTGTCAGAAAGTGGAGGCTAAAATATAGGGACTAGAAGCAGAATTTTAGGGATAAAATCCCACTTGGAAAATGAGGGAATATTTGATATTTAAAATCAATAATTACCACATTTAGGAAATTAACCAATTAATTAATTGTAGGAAAATTGGAAGAGGGAGATAAATAAATAGAATTTATTTATCATAGCTTAATACTTAGGAGAATGGGGAGAATTAATTGTTATTTTAAACTATAGGAGAAACATTAAATAATTAATAGAAATTGAATGACCAAGAGTCAATTTTAAAATTTATTTAATCAGACATGGTAGAAAAGGTGAAATTGACAAGGATATGATGAAGAAATAGAGTACAAAACCTAGTAATGAACGACATAGAAGAATGAAACCATCTTGATAAATGAAAAAGATCAAATGTACGACTTAGGAGAGATGTTACAAAAGTGAGGCATAGGCGATGACCATTTTTTTTGACTAAAAATGATAAGAAGCTCTACCCTCCCATTTGGAATTATTTCCCTTATCTTCCCCTGCCTTTTTGGCATGTTTGGAAATCCATTACTGAATCCATTATCAAGGTTTTTTGTATTGAAACTTATAGGGTTTACTATGCTCATCCCTAGAAGTGGGGTTTGATTTAATTTGATCTATCTAAAGACCTCAAAGAGATAATTTGTATTCCAATAGAAGGTCTTTGTCACTCTCAACAATTTATCTATCTAAATTTTCCCAATACATATTTTTAGTACCAATCTTCAAAGCACAAGATCAAGGAATTCCCTTTGGTTTCTCTTTAGGTTTAGGCTCTACCCAAAATTCTAGAACCTTTGTATTCTTTCAAGAACCCTATTGGTGGTTTTTTATGCTGAAATTACTGAACAACAACCTTTTCCCTTTGCAAAAGATCTTTAAGAGAAGCCAACTCCAAGTATTTGACAAAAGAATGAAAAGGAAAAACTAAAAAGGATGTATAACTATCCTTCTAAACTTTAGGTTCTACAAAATGAAGGGGGGACACCCTTCAATGCCTTGAAATATTCCATGCGACATTAATCATGTAGTGACCTCACATAGGCTCAACACAACCGAGAGATACTAGGTAAATGGCTAATTAACCATTGAACATTGACCATGAAATGGAGCATGATATTCGTAGAATACAACAAACATAAAGCATAAGATATGTTGGAGTTTATATTTAAGTTTGTAGAATATAGTGTAAACCTAACATGACTCGTATCTCAATAAAATGTACTAATCCTTGACTAGTGCCTTATCCATTGGGAAATAACTCACATACAGATATAGAAAACATGAACCAACTACTTTCAGAGACTCAAAGCCATGAACATAACACTCCAAGCCAACAACTACTTATAAAACCCTCTTGTAGACAATCAAATAAACCTATGTAATATCCAACGCATTATTTGATTTGATCCTAGATAAAAAAAAAAAAAAAGGACTATTGCCATATACACAAACAAACTGTATGCAGTGAATTTGAAAATCCAAAGATCATAAGATAGACACCAAGGAGAGACTTATAAATAGAGTAATTGTATTAATTTTGATAAATCTTGTTCATGTACATATCTGATCTAAGACATTTACCACTTCAATACTATGCAAAAGATTTGATAAATTCTATTATATTCTCAATACATTCTGATACAATCTATCAACTATATCCCTATGGAATAAAAATACAACTAGAACCATCCAACTAGAGCCAAGCAAAAGAATTGGAACCTATGGAGACCTGAGCCATAGAAAAATGGAACCTTTAAACAATGAAGAAGAAGGAATAATATAGAAGGAGAGACAATCAGATATCTTCTTAAAGTCACCACCTGTCCTCCCTCCATAACATCTCTACAAAAATCTTCTCCCTTCAAATATCTTTAAACTTCTTGGAAAAATATCATCTATCTTCCAAGGAACTAAAAATCTCATTTTCCTCACAAATATCCCCTTTTCTCTGCCTTTGAAAATTGCCTCAAAAAACCTCCCGTGAAAGGCCTTTGAAATCTGATTTTATATGATTTATCCTCTTTTCCTTTGCAAATTTATCTTCCATGTATATATTTAATACTATTTACTACAATTTCAATAGTAAGTGCATCCGTCACTATTAATATTTTAATTTCTACACTTTAAACCTACTTCTGCATATTAATCTTTATTTCAACCACTTTTTTCCTAGACTGCACCAAATTTGGCCTCATGTCACACTCTAATTTGCCTTGTGAAGCCACCTCAGCACTTGCCTCATATGTCTCATCCTCTCTTCCCAGAATTACTACATGTCATAGTACCACATGTTCGCTTGGAGAAATCACTTGATGGTTAAATTTCAATCATCTTTCCTTCAAGCCATTGATTTATTAGCCTTAGGATTCACACACATCTAAAATTCCCTACCATGTGTCGTGCCTACCATTGAACCTACCATGTGTCGTGTAGGTGCAATGCCTTGATGATATTCTCTGCACATCTTTGGGGTCCAAGGCATTGTGCCAGCTATTGATCTGATCTCAGATCATCATCTACCATTGATCTTTTGCACCTCAGTATTTGTATAGGATCTATTGTTTCCTCTACCATGTCATCTTTCACCTAACCTCTACGGGCCCCACAAAAACTATTTTTTCTTCCATCGAGGTTGCCCACCGGGCCATGCACAGTCACCCATGAGCTCTGCCTGAGCACGTCACCAAGAGCGTCTAGTATCTTTTCTTCATATAAAATACTATGTGTTTTACCTTATAAACATTGAAGAACTCCATTTTATCGTCAATGTGGAATAAATCCCCAATATATTCTTAAACTTCTATCTTCCCAAGGCTTCAAAATTAGTTCCCTTTGACCATGTCAATGCATTCATTCTGCATCCCAAAGCGTGCATGCTCCCAAGAGCTTTATTTCCTTTTTCATATATCATTGTATGTGTTTTATAAGATAAATAAATAAGAACCCCAATTTTTAGCTTGATTTCTGGATTTTAATCAAAATCCAGAAATCAAGCTGAAAATTTTTATGGATTGTAGAAATCTGATCAATTTAAGAACCCCAATTCCCAGTCAATGTGGGATAAATCTTGCAAGCTATTTAAACATAAACTGCCTTGCACATTAAAGCTTGTTCACACTTGACCAAGTCAATCAAAGCTAACAACGCTCTCGAGACTGCGTGGTTGCTAATGAGCCTCATGGTTCTTATTCAAATCACTTTGCAAGTAGTTTATAATATAAAGATGAAATCACATCTTGCATGCCTGCAAAGATTTGAAGGGATGATGTAGCACTTAAAACCAACCACATGTTTCTATTTAGTAGTCCATGTGCATGGAAGTGGCTTGTAATATTTGTGGAAGTTGGCATTACACCTACCACTTTGCACTTGTTTTGAATGAAACACAGTGTCCTTTTTTAAAATAGTTAGTGCACCTTGTCCATGTTTCCACATTCTATGCACCAAAACCTCAACACCTATTGTATTGTGCATTCTTGGAGGTTTATAAAAAAATTCAAATCATTATAATATTTGTAGCCTCCCCTTTATAGTGTGCATGCCTTTCTATGTCCACATGCAATCCATGAAACTAGATTTCTTTGAGGCATTTTCCACATAGTGCACATGAATTGTCTCTGCTTCCTCATTTTACATTTTTTTGATTGTGAGCTATTTGAACCCCTAAGCTGCCTTACTTTCCATCATGCACTTCTTGTATTCCAAACTCCATGTGTACTCCTCATCATGTGTAGTCTCTTGTACTTTGTTTATACCAATGTATTTTTCAGATTCCACGTACTATCTAAAACATCATCATTTACAACATCCAAAGCATTTACACCTAAAAATTAAAATTTTCTTGAATGTTTCTAAAGTTCTTTTAACAATCTTCTCTTTGCACTGCTCATACAAATTCCCACAATATGCTTAGAGCTTCAAAGATCTAAGATAGAAATATGGACTTGTGTCTACAATAAAATGAAATGTTTGAGGAAGATGCTTCAATAAAATGTGGTCCCATTATTTTCTATTTAAAAATGGTGAGTTGCAAAGAATTTTAGAGACTGTCAATAGCAAGAGTTATTCGCGGGCATTAAGCTGAATTTTGCAGCCTATATAAGCATCCCCTCTACCAGCACGATAATGGAGAGAAACAACTACAAACTGCACATTGAATGGAGTTATGATAGTGTTTTTAAAACATAACAAATGCCAACACTATGAGATCTGCTTTCTACTATCTGTAGAGTATGATGAGGTAATGTATGCCAAAAATTGGCACACTGGACTACTAGATCGAATACCTTAACTAAGTGTTGAATCATGGTTTGAAATGATTGATGAGAAGCTCCAAATGTGGCCTTCAATGTAATTGGATCAAAAATAATTTAGATTGTGGCCACTAGAAACAATTTTTTATATATCTGCAATACTGATCTCATAAATGACAAGTAGCCTCTGGAACTCCTCTGGAAAACCAATCAGAAAACCCCACATGACATCTAAAATTGGTAATCATACAATTTGATGTACCAAAATTCTTTCTACAATACTTATTAGCATGATGATTTCTAAGATAGGAGTTTTTAATTATCAAAGATGACTATTTCCTTATATCTGCAAATGGGCACACTTAAACTTCTTTGGAAACCAACTATGAATCCCCTTATAAAAATATCAAATTTTGCATTAGGATACCACCATTAGGAATGAGAATTCAATTAAATTCAAAGCACATGTTTCAAAAAGGGTTCAGGCCCATTTTGAATTTGGGCAAAAGTTATCATCGACTGAACTTGATCATTCTGAAACACTGACAAATGTAGATGTACAAATAGAACAAATGGCCTTTGGAATCATCTTGTGAAACATAGAAAACCAATGTCTGGATTCTTGAAACTTTCCAAGATAATAAATCTTCATGCATAGAAAATATAAAACCAAATTACTCATCATTACCATCAAGAGGCATCAAGATACCCATATGCAAAGTCAACCTCATGGATGACTGGTCATTTAGCTCATAGAAAATTGAATAAAATCCATTTTGTTTTGACTTCACAAAGACATCAAATGAAAATCTTAGAATCCAAAAACCTAGACATGGATTCAATTTCATATAAGAGATATGATTCTTCATCTGGTGTTCTCCCTTGATCAAATGGTCAGTCAATACAACTCCTCAAAGTCACCCTCTTACCAACTTTCTAAATTCAAGCTTAGTGAACCTGCACAAATCTAATTTGGAATTCGTAGAGAAAACTAATTGGATGGATTGACCAAGGTATAAAAATATTCATCGGGTATCCTTATCATATTTAAAATACGTGGGAACACGTAATTCCTTATGAATTTGCAAAAGGTGCAAACTATGGGACCCAAAAGTAGGGTACTTTTTAACTTTTGCATTTCACCTTCAGGGAATCAGAATAAAATGCAAACCAATTACCTTTGGCAAACTTGTCATATGAACTCACATGGATCTAAAAATAGGCATGGAGGTTCACTTTCATGCCTAAAACATCTTGGAACAATCCTTATGTCATTCCTATCTATCCAGTCAAGGATATAAACCTTCAAAGTTGGTCACTTGATAAAATAAAGAAATGTGCAAAATGCAAATTTGGGTAAACACCTCCAAATAGCTATCTCCAAAACACATCCAATCTAAGATTTGAAATTTTTAACCCACTATAATTTCTCAATGATAGGTTTTTCACATGTCCCCCAAGTTATTTGTCATGAAAAATTCCAGATCTCAATTCACTAGCATGCTAAGAATGCCTTATCAAACATTTTTTCAGACAATAACTTTACCTTAGAGAAATTTTCAATTGGTCACTCCAAATTTCTACAAAATTTTGAGAGTACCAATAGTGGCAGTTTCTGGGGATGCATTCCCCTTGCAGGAATTTACAGGGTCTTTATTCTCTTGGTAGAGCAGACCAATCAAAAAATCAAACTTCCTCTCTTCACTTCCCAAAACTGGGCTCCTTATTGAAAATTCAAAACACCACACACAACTGAAAGAAAAGAAACTGCACAAATATACACATCATTTACAAAAAACCAAAAACCATAAGAATGATATCATTCCTTACCTATATCAAACATCTAATTCTCATCACTCAACAATATGATCAATCTGTAAAACTTGTCTCCAAGTAATCGACTATATTTATTTTTTTTGCATAATTCATGCCACTATCATACTTATGATTTTCATTACACCTAGTGTCTTTTGGCATCACAAAATCATGCATTTTCTAAAAAGATCCATAATATGAAAAATATCCTTCATACTCAGAGCATGGTGAAAATTTATATGCAACATGATATCCTTTGTTATCAATCTCCTTAGCATGTTGTTTCCTGACTTTCAGTCACCCATTTTTTTTGCAATATTGGAGTCATATGGTCATGTCATGATGGTCTGGTTATGTCTAGGTCTAAGTCTTCCCAAGGATAGGAAGTCTTTGCTGGGTTCCCTGCCATTTCCTTCTTGCTTCATGCCGGGTGGGTTGCTTTCAAAGTCTCTTCATTCTGGGTAGGTTGTAGATCCCAACCCGACAAAGATAATATGCTCCTATTGATGATCTTTCTCAGCAGATGGAATGATGTTTGGGAGTCATAAATTTTAGACATTCAACAGAACTAGAGAAGATTCTTTATATGGATGATACATTAACAAGGCCAACATTGAAATATTTAGATTTTACTTCATAAGACAGTGTTTAGAGGATCTCAAGACATTATCCTAAAAGATTGAAGAATGAGAAATTAAAGGCATGGACCGACCATTTGAAAGTATAACAGAGCCAAATATGCATTGATCCAGTGCATCTTCCAAAAAATGGTAACAGTGGATTTTCTCCATGGAATTAATACATGGATCGATTCTCTCAACCCCAACGATCCCAATGAAAAAAATAGAACGCGATTTGGATTAAAGATAGCGGAGATCTTTCAAGGTGGAAAATTGAGTTTCAGATGCGCCATTGTGAAAATCACACCTCATTGTGAATTTTCCACAAAACTGAATCTTATAAGGTTGCGGGTTTTGCACCTGTTAGGTGCTTTTCCGCAAAAGTAAGGAGTAATGTTATAAACAATTTTCAATTATTATTAAAAGATTAAAGCACATGTTTTAAGTTATGAAAAGCCCCGCGTACCTAAACTTGACGGGCGGAAATACGCTCAGGCACTACTCCATTCCAGAAATCGCACTCATCAAGTAGATTTCCACAAAGCTAAATGCTCCATTGTGGAAATCTCACTCATCAAGTAGATTTCCGCAATGAAAGAATTTTCGCACTGGTTTCTTCAAAACCCGCCGGCCTCCATTTTTATGATTTTGACTTCTTTCCAAAATCTATCGATCTGGGTTCCCTTAAAATCGATAAAGGAATTTTTTGTCTTTAGAAAGTTTCATCTAAAACTGCCTGCAAGCACCCATAGCGGAAAATCCAAAATCTGGTGCGCCAAAACCATTTTCGCACCCCCTCATACATTTTCCGCAGAGAAGCACTTTTTGAGTTTTCCGCCAAGGAGAAGCACTTTTTGAGTTTTCCGGGAAGGAGAAGCACTTTTTGATTTTTCTGCCAACGAAAGCGGAAAATGACCGCTCATGTTCATTTTCTGCCTAGGAGAAGCTTCAGTCTAATTTTCCGCCGAGAGCATTCAGTTTGGGATTTTCCACCAATTGCATTATGGAGATTGATTTCTTGTGAAATAACGATAGAAACTATGCTGCACTTTCTTCAATACATCTAAGAAAGGATGAATGTCAGTTGCGGATCATGTTAACTTCTGTTTACATGTTGGCTAAGTTTGAACATAAACGGTTATTTGACTTTGTGGCCCAATGGATTCAGCTCGATAATGCTGGTTGAAGATGAAGAGTTTCAGATTCCCTAATGACTGTTCGAGTGCTCAGATTTGAAAAGTCTTTTTCTTTGCATTTTGTCTCTTTGTATTCAAAGAAGAGGAAAGGTCATTGGCTCTTAGAAGCCTGATGTATTGTAAATTCTATAAATTCTGTAAATAATTTAGTATACAGGGTCGGAAAACTTGTTAATGAAGCAAAAGTGATTCTATTTACAAAAGCTGAATTCCTGTTTGTTGTTCCACTTTAGTGAATCAGTTGCATGGTGAATAAAAAGAATAGTTATAAGTGAAACTAATTTTTCTTAATGAATGCCATTTCATATTAGAAATTATGGTGTGATCAATTCTAGTTGGTCTCTCATTTGTAATTCTTCCTCTGTTCACTTTTTACTTTAGTTGCATTTCTGAATGGAAAGTACACCTATGTTATGAAACTGTGATTTCTTCCTGAATTCTATTTCTTGCTAAGCAATTGTGGTAACGGTGATTCCATTTGCCTCTCATTATATAGGTCTGCTCCTATTCACCAAGTAGAACCTGCATTTCATAAAAGAGTAGGATAGAATTAGTTTAGATGTTAAAATTAGGTGATGATCTATGATCAACATTCTGCTGAGGGTTGTAGATTATCTTCATCTTATCCTTGCCTGAATTGTTTGTGTCTACAAGCAATTTGGTTAAATCACACAAGAGACAACCTGGTGATCAGTATAAAAAAAAATTTGTTGAATATCATACACAATCAGGGAGCTGTACCTGTCAATTCAGAGGGCAATGATAGAAGACATACACTAACCGATTTGTTGGTGGACATCCTTTTCTTCTCTCACCTTGGGTGTATAAAGAGTCAAAGATTGAAAATCTAAAGAGAGGACAAACTGTGAACTAACACATGCTCAACTAAGTACTCAACTGTCTGCATTGGAAATTTAAAATATTCTAGCTCAACTTCATAGCTAACATCATGATGATTTACCTCAATGAATTCTTGGATATCAAAGAAAATTTTCTCACACTCAACCCCATACACACTACACAAACATTCAAGGGAATTATTTTTAATGTAACTTCTAATTTTAGATTTTATTCATCATGGGAAACTTAATTCATTTCCAAGCTACAAGAATATTCAAAATCAACACTAGAGGAAGATCGATGATCAGGGAAAGACAATGAATCAAAAATTTTAGATCCTAGTCTCCATAGCTATTCTTTTCACAATCTGATATAACAATCAAATCAACTTAATTTTCAACTATGTCCTTATATAAAGGATTAGAAACCACATGCAAAACCTTCTCAAGATTTAAATGGAAAAGTATTGGCTGATCTCTATCTACTTCATTATATTCACAATCAATTTCAACATCACAGTTATCCTCATTAATGAGAGAAAAATCTGAATCAGCACCATTGAAATTCAAACCACATTCAACCCTATGAGTTTGTGAAGATGAGCAACTATAGCCATGATTTTCAAAAATAAAATCCTCATTGTTTTCAACAAAACTTGCAAGGCTATTATGATCACTTGGGGACTCAATCTTCTCAGATTTATACATCAGATTAAGGATAGCTTGTTGATGAGAATGCTGAGAAGGAAAACCACCAACTGTGTGAAGGATCTCTTGTGTTGAAACATCATATACACAATCATTGGAAAAAATTGTTTCATGCATGCACACATCAATTGGTACTTCATATATATCATTTTGGACACATATAGGTTGAGGCATATCCACTTCTTTGGAGTATAATATACAATTTCTTGTCTCAATATTAGCGTCATGAGAGTTATAATCAGCATTGTTAGAAGATATATAAGAAACATTTATAGGTAGAGTAGCATCCTGATAATCATTTAAGTTAACATTTACAACATCTTAAACCTGTTGCTCACTTACACGATCATTATTAGAAATTTTTCTTTAAACCTCTACTTCTGAAACAATCTCATCTCTTACACACTCCTTTATCTCTATCTCAACTAGAGACTGAATGTGTGAAGAAGATTCAACAAAAAACTCATATTGTTGGTAAAAATATGCATGCTCAATCTGATTTATATTGATTATTTGTGCACTATATGGGGCAAAAAACTCACCAACATTCTGAGATATCCATAGAAGCTCTAAATTTCTATATTCAGCCTAGTATGCAGTCCCATGAGAAATTGTATTTTCAAATTTATGATATATCATGAACCCAAACTTCATCATTCCTTCAATGTCCCTCGCCATCTTACATGCTTGATATAAAATATGAGGTTCTTTATCTCTCAACTTGTAACTCATCTTTTATCAAATTCACGCAAGTATATAGCCAAATCCATTGCATATTGGGGTCTACAATTCTAAGGAATTTTCCTCAATGTTTTCATAAATATGAGATTAAAATTAGACACTAGCTCCTCATTTCCAATATGAGTATCAAAAAAATTAGTAATCAATTCATATTCATTAAACCATTAGTTGAATTGCTCATTGAATGCTATTTCTAATTCTTTCCATGAGCTAATAGACAGTACTGGTAACAAAAATGAGAACCATTCTCTTGCATCATCCATTAAAGATTGTGCAAAGAAAATCATAATGATATCTTCATGAACAACATCATAATCCTCTATCATATCAATTAACTTATTCAAATACTTCTCAACCAATTCCTCTTTCATACCACTGAATTTAGGCAAGTGTTTTCCGATTTCTGATGGAATAAGATTTGGGTAACCCAGAATGCCATTAAAATTTATAGCCACATATAATCTATTATTGAAACTTCTTCCACTACATCATTGTGACAATTCAACAAACATTGTTACACTTGAATATACACAAGGCTTGAAATAATCAAATTACATTCCTGTATGCCTTCATAAATACTTTGAATTGACCATAAAGAGCTTGATCAAACTTCTCAAACAATTTTCATAATACAACCAAACATGAAAGCTGAAGCTAATAACATAATAGTATGCAAACAATATTTCAACACTTTTCCCTTTCAACTAGTGCTAAGATCACTTGATAGGGAAACCATTCATAAACTATTCTCATGGAAAAATTTAATCCATGAAAAAGAAAAATACCCGGCACACATTATAGTGGCTGAAAAATGCTAGATCTAAAGTTACCTTCACACCTTCCACTAAGACTTTTGTAGAATTTCCACCTACTTTCAGAGAAAATAAAACTTGCATAGCTGAGACTTAATCCCAACTCAAATTCTCTTCAAAATTTGCATTTAAAATTCTTGATTTTTATGATTGGGTAGCATTGCATGGTCATTGTTTCTTCTATTGGTATCTATTCCTTGAAAATTAGAAGCTCACCATACTTTTCTTTGGGATGTTTCTTCACCTCAAGATCTTGTGACTGCCTTTCTCATCTTATATTTGTTTTGAAATAAAATTTTCAATCAACACTACTGTAGAGACTAAGTCACCACCTAATAGAAATTGGGAAATATATTATTATGACAATTTTCAAGGACAAACCCTTTGCAAAATCACCTTTACAAGGTAAAACTAACTCCTCACAAGACATGAATTCTTGAAAAATAATATATCAAAGACAAAAAAATATCCTTCAAACCCCATAAAATGAAGATAACTCTTCAACTCTATGCAATTCTAGATAGATTTAACTAGACTAAAAATCAATAAGGCAAGGAGCAAGCTCAATTGAAACCTTATTAATTATGCAATTAATACTCACTTCCCCAGTAGAGTCACCATTTTTTTGGTGATTTTTTATGCTGAAATTACTAAACAACAACCTTTTCACTTTGCAACATATCTTTAAGAGAAGCCAACTCCAAGTATTTGACAAAGGAATGAAAAGGACCAACTAACAAGGATGAAAAACCATCCTTCTACACTTTAGGTTCTAAAAAACCAAGGGGGGGCACCCTCCAATTCCTTCAAATATTCCATGCAACATTAATCAAGAAGCGATCTCACACATGCTCAACACAACCGGGAGATACTAGGTAACTAGATAATTACCCATTGAATATCGATCATAAAATGGAGCATGAGATTGGTAGAACAAAACAAACATAAAACATAAGACATGTGTGAGTTTATATTTACGTTTTCAGAATATACCCTAAACCTAACTAGACATGCATCTCCTTGATTAGCTCCTTATCCATTGGGCAAAATCTCACATACAAATGCATAAAATATGAACCAACTACTGTCAGAGACTCAAAGCCATGAACACAACACTCCATGCCAACCAGTAATTATAAAATCCTCTTGTAGACAACCAAATAAACCTATGTCAAAGCCAAAGCATTATTTGATTTGATCCTAGATAAAAACTAAGGACTATTAACATATACACAAACAAACTTTGTGTTGTGAATCTGAAAAATCCAAAGCTCATAAGATAGACACCAAGGAGAGACTTGTAACTAGAATAATTGCATTAAGTTTGATGAATCATGTTCAAGTACATATCTCATCTAAAACATTTACCACTTCAATAATATGAAAAATATCAAAAAACTTATATTCTATTCTCAATACAATCTAATACAATCTATTATCTATTTCCCTATGGAACCAAAAGACAACTAGAACCATCTAGATAGAACCAATAAGAAGAATTGGAACTTATAGATACCTCATCCTCAAAAAAATAGGAACCTTTAAAAAATGAAGAAGAAGGAATAATATCAAAGGAGAGAATCAGATATCTTCTCAAAGTCTCCACCTATCCTCCCTCCATAATGTCTCTGCAAAAATCTTCTCCCTTCAACTGTCTTTGAACTTCTTGGAAAATATCCTCTATCTTCAAAATAATTGAAAATGTCATTTTCCTGACACATATCCCCTTTTCTCTGCCTTTGAGAACTGCCTCAAAAAACATCTCGTGAAAGGCCTTTGAAATCTGATTTTATCTCATTTATCCTCTTTTCCTTTGAAACTCTATCTTCCCTCTCAAGATTCAACAAGATTTAATAGTATTTACTAGAATCTCAATAGTTTGTCCATCCAAAATTGTTCTTATTATCATTTAAATTTGTGCATTAATATTTACCCTTGCACATTAATCGTTAAATTTGTGCACTTTACCTTTGCACATTAATCTTTTAATTTTTGCACTTTAAACTTACTTTCGCATATTAATCTTTATTTCAACAAGTTTCTACCCAGACTGCACTAGATTTGGCCTTGTGTCACACTCTAATTCTCCTTGTGAATCCACCTTAGCACCTGCATCATCTACCTCATCCTCTCTACCTAGCTCCCTCACCTGTCATAGTGCCATGTGTTGGCTGGGCATAATGCCTTGATGGTTAACATTCAATCATCTTTCCTTCAATCCATTGTGCTAGCCGTTGATTTCTCCACCTCGATATTCATGCCAATCTGAGATGCCCTTCTTGGAAGCCCACCACATCATTGCCACCTAGTTCTATCTTTTTGTTGGTCCCGCCACATGTTGCTTAGGTGCAATGCCTTGATGATATCCTCTACACATATTTGGGGTCCAAGGTATTGCGCCATCCATTGATCTTATCTTCGATCATTTCCTACAGTTGATCTTCTATGCATCAGGATCTGGGCATGATATGTTGTTTCCTCTACCATGTCATATGCCTCCTCACCTTTGTAGGCCCCACCAAAACTATTTTGTCTTCCACCAAGGTTGCCCACCTAGAAATGCATGGTCATGCACAAGCTACATCTAAGCACGTCACCAAGAGCCTTTGGGATCTTTTCTTCACATACTATGTGTTTTACCTTATAAAAATTGAAGAACTCCATTTTTTGGTCAATGTGGGATAAATCCCCAATATATTTTTAAAGTTTTATCTGCCCAGTGCTTCAAAATTAGTTTCCTTTGACCAAGTCAATGTATTCATTATGCATCCCCAAGCACGCGTGCTCCCAAAATCTCTCTTTCCTTTTATTCATATGGCATTGTATGCATTTTACAATATAAATGAACCAGAACCCCAATTCCATGTCAACCTAGGATAAACCTTGCATTTTGTTTAAACTTAAACTCCTCCGCGCGTCAAAACTTGTTCACGCTCAATAGAGTCAATCAAATCTATGAACACTCTTGAGCTTGCGTGGTTACTAATGAGCCTCATGATTCTTATTCAAATCACTTTCCAAGTACTTTCTAATATAACCATTTAAAAACTTTATCTCTCTATGCATGTAGGATAAAGTTCCCACAACACTTCAACCAACCGTTTGTTGGTGTTGCTTGCATCTTGCATGCCAATAAAGCTTTGAAGCGATAACTCAGCACTTAAAACCAACCACCTATTTATATTCAGAAGTCCATGTGTAGGGAATTTTCTTGTAATGGTTGTGGAATTTGGTGTTAAACATACCACTTTTCACTTGTTTGGAAGGAAATACAATGCCCTTTTTTAAAATAGCCAGCGCACCTTTTCCATGCTTCCACATTTTGTGCACTAAAACCTAAACCATTGTTGTATTGCACATGCTTGGAGGTTTATAAAAAAATTCAAATCATTATAATTTGTGTAGCCTCACCTTTACATTGTGCAGGCCTTTCTCTATCCATGTGCAATCTATGAAACCCGATTACTTTGAGGCATTTGCCACACAGCCCACATGCATTGTCTATGCTTCCTCATTTTACATTTTTTGTCTGTGTAGCCACTTGAACCCCTACGCTGGCTTACTTTCCATCATGTGTTGGCTTCCTTCCATACTCCATGAACATCCTCTCCTTCTCATCATGCATAGTCTCTTCTACTTTTTTTTATACCAATGCATTTTGCAGCTTCCATGTAGCATCTAAAACATCATCATTTGTAGAATCCAAAGAATTTACACCTACAAATTGAAATTTTCTTGAATGTTTCTAAAGTTATTTTAACAATCTTCTCTTCAAACTGTACATACAGATGCCCACAATTCACTCAAAGCTTCAAAAATCTGAGATAGAAGTATGGTCTCATGTCTGCAATAAAATGACAAGTATGAGGAAGATGCTTCAATAAAATGTGGTCCCATTATTTGCAATAGAAAAATGGTGAGGTTGCAAAGAATTTTAGAGACTCTCAACAAAAAGATTTATTGGTAGGCATTAAGATGAATTATGTAGCTTATATAAGCATCCCTTCTGCCAGCACTATAATAGAGAGAAATGACTACAAACAATGCACTGAATGGAGTTGTGATAGTGTTTTTAGAACTTAACAAATGTTAACTCTATGAGATCTGCTTCCTACTATCTACATAGTACGATGAGGTTGTTTATGCCCAAAATTGGCACACTAGAATAGATTGAATGCCTCAACTAAGTGTTTACTCATGCTTTGAAATGATTACATGAGCATCTCCAAACATGGCCTTCAGTTCTATTGGATCATAAATCATTTTGATCGTGGCCACTAGAAACAACTTTTTACATCTCTGCAATATTGATCTTATAAATGACAAGTAGTCTCTCAAACTAATCTACAAAACTAATCAGATGATCCTACATGACCTCTGAAACTAGAAATCATACAAATTTGATGTACCAGTATTCATTCTGCAAAACTAATTAGCATGATGATTTTTGAGACAAGAGTTTTCAATTGTCAAAGATGACTATTTCCTTATATCTGCAAATGGGTAGACTTAAACTTCTCTGGAAACCAACCATGAATCCACTTATAAAAATATCATATTTTGCATTGGGATACCACCATTAGGCATGAGCATTCAATTAGATAGAAAGAAAAAGTTTCAAAATGGGTTAAGCCCCATTTTGGATTCGAGCACAAGTTATCACCGACTGAACTTGATCAATCTAAAACACTAAGAAATGCAGATGTACAAATAGAACAAACTGCCTTTGGAATCATCTTGTGAAACATAGAAAACCAATGGATGGATCCTTGAAACTTTCCAAGGTAATACATCTGCATGCATATAAAATAGACAACCAACTTACTCATCATAAACTTCAAGAGGCATCAATATATTCATATGCAAATTCAGCCACCTAGATGACTAGTCATTTAGCTCATAGAAAACTAAATAAAATCCATTTAGTTTTGACTTCACAAAGACATCAAATAAAACTCTTAGAATCTGAAAAATTAAAAATGGATTCAATTTCATATAAGGGATATGATGCTTCACCTAGTGTTCTCCCATGATCAACTGGTCAATAAATATGACTCCTCAAACTCAGCCTCTTACCAACTTTCAGAATTCAAGCTTAGTGAAATATTTGCACAAATTTGATTTGGAATTCGTTGAGAAAACCGATCAAATTAATTTACCAAGGTCTAAACATATTCATTGGGGAATCTTTTCATGTTTACAATATAGGATAACACTCAATTCCTCATGAATTTCAATCAGGTGTAAAATAGGGGACCCCAAAGTAGGGTACTTTTAACTTATGCATTTCACCTTTAAGGAATCAGAATAAAATGCAAACCACTTGGCTTTGGCATAGTTGTCATATGAGCTCATAGGGATCTGAAAATGGGCATGGAGGTTTAATTTCATGTATATTTTTTTTTTTGATCGGTAAAAGGCCAAAGCACTATAAAGTTTTTTATTAATATAAAATTATTTTTAAATGTGATCTCGCTTGCTACAGGCGCTGGTAGGAAAGAGCAGGGTTGAGAAAACCTCCAGCCTTGCCCAGGACCATAGGTCCTGTACTTATACAAAATTTACATGGGCATACCCATGACTCAACAAATGTTGAGATTTGTTTAAATACATAGTTCCCGCAGGCATTCCCACGTCTCTAAAACAATAGGTAATTATCTAGAAATACAAACTTTCAGTGAGCATACCCACTGCTGGATAATATCGAGGTTTTAATGATACATTTATTACATTGTTGTTTTTAAGGATACAGCTTTATGTTTCATACAAATAGGTTGATATTTTTGTAGATATCCATCCTAGAATCTTCGATGACAGAGTGATTTAGGTGCCTGCTTGATAATATCCTCCTGAAAACCATAGAAAAAATCTTCCATATCGAGTATTTAAGGGCTTACATTATAATTAAGATTGAACAAAGGAAAGAGATCCAAAATTACAAATAATTTTATTACCTTTTTCCAAAGTTGTATTTTTAAGATACCTATCTCGCTAAATGGGATATAATTTCTTAACCAACCCAATTATGCATCGATATGCTAAAGACCTTTACCAACATTTAAGATTTACAAGGCCCATGATAAATCCAAAAAGCCAAGACAAATCTGAAGGAGGAGGGCGAATACTAAAAGCTGCTATCTATGCCGGAAGGATTAAAAAAAAAAAGAAAAAAAAGGGGGGAATTAAAGCAATAAAGTAGTAAATATCTATAAAGAAAAAGGGAAGCTTAGAGGCTGATTTATAAGCGATAGTGAGTTTTAAAAGAAGGATCAATCTAAAAGGTTGATAAAGGCTAAATATTAAAGGCTGTTATTAAATATTAAAGAGTACTAACAATTAATAAGATGCTAAGAAACAAGCTCAATAATACCAATTTGGTATACAGCCTTCCCCTATTATTTTACTCTATATTATTATTCTACATACCATGTATTGGTTGAATAAGATTAATTAAATCGTTGCTATATTTTCATGCACATTAATATTGATAATGTTTGGTGTTAAGTTTATACATTTTGATTCATTATAAAAACTCCATTTGCGCCTTGGTTTGCTAACAGATCTGCCTCTGCGTTCCCTTCCCTATATGTATGTCCGATTTCAAATTTGGGTATACTTTCCAGAATTTGATTTATTTCCTCTATTTTCGAATTAATGGCCCAGTTAGGTGTTTTCTTAGATTGAATAACATTGATAACAATTTTTGAATCTCCTTCTATAACTACTTTAGGTAAGTTCATGTTCTTACACATTCTTAAACCTTCTAATGTAGCCTTACATTCTGCCATATTGTTCATAGCAGGATTAATAGGCTTAGAAAATTTGGCAATGACCTCAGCCTTCCAATTTCTAATTAAGCCCCCAATACCTGCTACCCCAGGATTCCCTCTAGACGCTCCATCGAAGATAAGTTTCTACCAACCCTCCTTTGGAGGAGACCATTTGCACAAGGCTCTATCTACCTTTGTTTTTGGTCCCCCCTTGCCATATAAAGGTGGTATGTCTAGTTTTGGCCACTTGGTCTTGATTTTGTTGTCCCAGTTTTTGAAGGATTCCTCATAGCTTAGACACTCTCTAAGTTTACTATTAATAATCTCCACAATTGAAGTTTCTATTTTATTGGTGATTGTTTCCCATGATAATTTTTGACTCGTGAAGATCCTTCTATTATGTTCCTTCCAGATTTCCCATACTAAAATTGATGGGGATATAGTCCAAATATATTTGTATAAGTTATCTTTGTAAAGAGATGGCCAAGCTTTGAGTGCACTTAACAAACCTGGTTGGAGAGCGGATTTCCACCCTAAACAATGGTGTAACCAATTCGAGCAGTTTTGGGAAAAGGTACAATTTAGAAGGATGTGGTTAACATCCTCCGAGTGATTCTCACACAAGGGACATCTACATGGCCCCTCAAAACCCAATTTATTAAATTTATCTGCTGTTAGAATTTTCTTCTGCATTGTAGCCCATAAAAACATGCCCGCTTTAGGAAGACAAGATTTATTCCAGCAAAGGTTTAGAGGTATACCTATGTTATCCATATTATGATCCTGAATGATAGACTTGTAGCCCTCCTTAACTGAGTAAATACCATTGTTTTCTCTAGCCCAAATTAATCTATCCGATCTGGTTTTGTGAGCTATCTCTCTATCCTTCAACACAGCTTTGAGCTTCTATTTCTCCTGGCAATCCAAGTCTAAGCCTTCTAAATCTGTCCATTTAGAGTCTACTTCCATGCAAAGATAATCCTTGAGGTAAATACCTATAGAATTTTTATAAACTTCCATAAAATCTCGAGAGAAGCCTAATTTATTTAAGGGAGAAAGGCCTACCCAAGAGTCATCCCAAAAGAGAGCTTGGTCCCCAAAACCTACATCCCATGACAGATATTTATTGATGATCCCTCGATAGTCCTTTATAAAGTTCCAGATCCAGGAACCTTTTACATGTGATTGGGTCCTAAAGATGTTGATAGGATCCATGTCAGGGATATATTTGTGCAGTAAAATCGAAGCCCATTTACTACTAGATTCCTTGTAGAGTCTCCAGATGAGTTTAGCTCCAAGAGCTTGGTTTTTCCATAGTAGGTTTTTGATACCAAGGCCCCCCTTGTTAATTGGTTTACATAAAGTATCCCATTTAATAAGGGCTAAATTTTTGTCTTCAGAAGGACCTTGCCAGTAAAAATCTCTAAACATTTTGTCTAGGCTCTTTTTAACATTAGACGGTAGGGGAAGAATTGACTTATGATACGTGGGTATGGCTGAAAGGACTGACTTAATCATGGCAGTCCTACCAGCTTTTGTAAGCCATCTTCCTTTCGAAGAACTTTTCTTGTTTTGTATTTTCGTGAGAACTTGTTGCCAGAGCTTGGAGGATAAAAGACCTTTATCCAGGTCTATACCCATATATTTGCAAGGGAATTTACCAACTTTGTAACCCATCAATTTACAAATTTCCATTTCTATTTTCATAGATGTATTGATAAAGAAAATTTCTGACTTAAAGGGGTTAACCCGTTGACCAGAGGCTTTCGTATATAGATTAAGGATGACTTTAAAATCTTTAGCTTCTTGACAGTTGGCAATGCCTGGTAAAATTGTGTCATCTACAAACTGTTGGTGAGTAATGTTTGGTACATTCTCTGATGCTTTTAAGCCTATGATTTTACCTTCCATTTGTCTCTTTGTTATTGATCTCCCTAGTGCTTCTGCCATAATAACATAGAGGAAAGGGGACAGAGGGTCTTCTTGCCTAATTCCTCTTGAAATACTAAAGAAACCTTCCAAGGTACCATTTACTAGAATTGAAATCTTAGGGGTAGATATGCAACTAAAAATAAGATTAATCCATTGTTTGGAAAACCCAAAGGCTTCCATACATTTACAAAGAAATCTCCAGTCTACTTTGTTGTATGCTTTCTAGATGTCTACCTTAATAATCATACTACGATCCTTTGTTAATTGAGCAGTGTGAACTATTTCTTTGGCTATAATTATCCCATTGAGGATCGATCTATTTGCTACAAAACATGTCTATTCTTTTGAGATTATATTGGGAAGAAGAGTTTTAAGTTTGTTTGCTAGGCATTTTGATAGAATTTTATAGATAGTATTGCATAGAGATATAGGTCTGAAATCTCTGGGGTCTGTGCACTTGTTTTTCTTTGGTATTAGAGAAAAAAAGGTATAGTTAATTTCATTTAACAATGATCCTGAGTTTCTAGTAACTTCTACCGCTTGCCACACCTCCTCCCCAACAAAATGCCAGTACTTTCGAAAAAAGCCATCTTGAAAGCCATCTGGGCCCGGGGCTTTATCCAGACGGATTTGGAAAATTGCTGATTTGACCTCCTCTATGGACAATTTACTATTAATCATCTTGTTTTCTGCATCTATTATCAACTTTGGGATGGCTTTCAGCATTTCATTTTGTGCTTTTAGGTTGGTTGTTTCAGTATCGTTGAGAAGAGATTAATAAAATTGTGTTAGTACGGTTGATATCTGGAGCGGGTCCTCAGTGGTATGACCCTCATTATTCTTTATTTTAGATATTCTATTAATGCTCCTTTTGAAATTTGTGGTGTTGTGAAAAAATTTTGTGTTGTTATCTCCTTCCTTAAGCCAAGACTCCCTCAACTTCTGTTTCCAGAAAATCTCTTCTTTAAGGAGGATATCATTGTATTTAGCCATTAACTCTTTTTCTTTGTGATAGCTTTGTTCGTTCATACCCTTTTCTATTACTATATTATTAAGGTCTGTGATATCTTGTTCTATCTGATATTTTTCTTCAAATATGTTATTGAAATTACTCTTATTCCATTCTAAAGCTTTATTTTTAATAATTTTTAATTTTGACGTTAAGAAAAACATTCTAGAACCTTTTATTGAGATTTGTTTCCACCAATCCTCTAAAAGGTTAATGAATTCTGGGTTTTGAAACCACATAAACTCAAATTTAAAAGGGTTTCTGGATGGTTTGGTATATTCAGTAATAGAGAGCCTGACTAGGAAGTGGTCAGATCCTACCTTAGGGAGGATTTCCGCATTTATTAACTGATTGACGCTTTCAGAACTTGTCTTTATAAAAAACCTGTCCATTTTTTCTATAATATGGTTGAAACCAGCTCTTCTATTGTTCCATGTATATATGCCATTGATTGTATTTATATTGATCAAATGATTATCGGAAACCCATTTGCTAAAATCTTTTTGAGCTTGAGATATATATTTTGATCCCCCAAATTTTTCTTCAGGATCTAGGATGGCGTTAAAGTCTCCTCCAATAATGTGAAAACCCTCTATGCTATTTTTCAAGAAGAGGTGGATGTCCTGCCATACTCTTCTTTTATCCTCGTTACGAATAGGCGCATAAACATTAATTAAATCAAATTTTAAATTGGATTTAATACTTTTAAATTCTAAGGTCATCTAGTTATCATTTTTAGATGTAAGTTGGGCTGAAATTTTCCTGGAGTCCCATAAGACTGCTAGCCCACCGAAGGAGCCTTTTGAAGTGACTATCTTTGATTTCCATATTCCTAATTTTTTGCTAAACTTAGTGCTTTCCTCTTTGCTAAGTTTGGTTTCCTATAGTAAAATAATTCCTGATTTGAAGTTATTTAAATATCTTTTCATCAATCTTTGTTTGTTAGGGGAATTTAATCCCCTAACATTCCAATTAGTGACTTTCATTGCTCCTGGGGAAGGCTCTTCCCCTTCCCTATGTATAGAATATCAGCAATCTTCTTTTGATTGCCTGCATTACCTGCTAAAGATCTAAGTTCTACAACTGATTTCCTTCCTCTCTACTTTTTATTCTATTAATATTCAGGGTACTCAGACATCCTCTATTCATAGCTATACCCAACTGTCTATCCTCATTAGTAATCCCAAAGATGCCATCAATAGAATCCTTTACAGATGCTAAATTTAAACTATTTTTAATGCTGATTTTGTTTTTTTGTTCAGAGGAGAGATGATCAAAATCTATATGTATATACGAATCTTCCTTATCTATGATTTCGTTGCCATATGTCTCAATTAAATCTTCTATACTACCTAATAAATCCAAATTCAAAGAATCTAGCTCTATAGGAATTGAGGTGGCTGATTCCTTCCCCTTTTGCATTGTATTATTGGCTAACTCTTTATTCTGAATAGGGACCTCTTTATTGATGTTTTCTTTATCTGTATTTTCTATTTGAGTTATGTCTGCATTACTCAGAATCAGTTTAAAGCTGTCTATATCTATTTCTTTATTATTAATATCTGAGGGTTCTAAGTTCTCATCCAGAGAGGCTTTATCCAAGACTCCTGTTTCTAAGAGGGTAGGTTGAGTAGGTGAAGGTAACCTACCACTCTCTTCCTCTACCTCTACTAAAATACACTTTTGAATCATTTTAATCAAAGTTTCCTTTTTGTATTTTAGTTCGTCTAAATCACAGATTTCATCCAGGAACATGTCCATTAGCTCATCAATGATTGTGTTGGCTACTTCTTTACATTTATCATTAGGTTCTACTACTGTTGTTGTATTTGGACAATCAGGTTTAACAGCCTGATCTGGTCTCATGTCAGTCTCTCTTTTGTCCAAATTAGGCTTATCTTTATGTTGTAGACAGAATTCATATTTTTGATCTCCTTCTCTAAGATCTATCATATTATCTATGATGTCTCTTTCTAGCGAGGTGATGACTTTATTATCATTTTTAATTTTAACTTTTGAGGCAGAAACCTCAGAAGTTCTAATATTAAGTGTATCTAAATCTTCTTTAAGGGGAGGGCAATCTGAGAAAAGAGGATTATCATAGATAATTACCGAGGAACTATTTTTATCAAGAGGGGGGAGGGTAGCTGCTTAATTTTCTCTTACTGTGTTTTGGAGAAAGAAACCTCCTTTGTCCTTATTAAGGATTAACTTGACATTTATGTCTGAGCATGAGGGGGAGTCTATGAGATTCCGTTTGAGGTCAAAAGATGGCAACTTTTTTGCCTCCTGATTTTTGATGAAATCTTCCATAATCAATGGATTAATAATAATATGATTCGAGTTGAAGCATAGCTAGAATGGAGGAATAAATTTTTGATGAAAATTCAATTTAACTACAATGGTTGTCTCAACATGATTATGTTTAGTTTTAATTATTCTTTTGAATTCTCCAATCCTATTTCCAATATTTTTTACAATCTCAGGTTGGCTAAATACCAATGGTAAGTTTCTTAGTACAATTTCTCTCTATCATGAAGTCTGCTACCTTCATAGGATTGAAAAAAGGAAACCAATTACAAACAAAAAAGGAAATCTTTCTATACTTTAAAAAATCCTTCTCCAAATTTTTTTTTTAAGATTACTGCAATTACATTCTAAAAAAAAGAAATTTTCTGCCAGGATAGTAATACTTACCTTGGTCAAGAGTTGGGAAATTAGTCCATCAGCTATATCAGTAATGGAGGCCCCTGTTCCCATCTATTTACATATTACACCTATTTCTGCACATACACTCTATTTTTCAATATACATTTACTGTCCAGATTAATCCTATGATATTTTTGCCCAAAAAATCCACAGATAGTGTCTGAATCTTTATTGTTTTCATTCCTATGGGGCGGAGAATAAAAATTATTAGTGAGATTAGACATAGGTACATTACAATTCCTATTCTTCTGATATGGGGATGCCTAATTTTTACTTTTCTTTGGTGTTTTCATTTTTTCCAAAATACCAAAAGAATTTTTCAGAACAATTTTTTTGGGACTATTTTTATCTAAGACAGATCTTACCACTTTCCTTTTCATAACCATTTGCCACATCTCCTTGCTGGTAATTTCGACACCAAGAGGCACCTGAGCCACTGTCGATCTTCCTCCCCCCTTTGCAGACAGAGGATCATAGGAGTGTTCTACTGGATTCCTCCTAGATCTCGGGGCTCTAGTGGTCTCAGGCACTGTGTATTTCCAAATTGCATACTTAGTCTTTGTGAAGATCTGGATCTAACGAACTAGGGCTTCCATGGAAAATACTTTCTGAAATGGATGCTCATGTATTTTTGCAAAACCCTTGGTGGCCAAAGTCTGCCTTCTGTTCCCAGCCAAGGGCTTTGCAATATTGCCCAACTCCCCAATTACTGAGGGTTCTATTAACTTAGATTCCTTCAAGCTCCTTTCTTTTTTCTTAGCAATGAAACCCTTTAGATGATCATAATTTGGATGGGGTCAAACCTTTTTTTCCCTAGAATCTTTCTGCTTGTGGCCATAAAGCTAGCAGTTGAAACAATAGCTAGTAAATTTCCTGTCAGAGTTGATTTCCTTGGAGGCCGATTGAACACCTCCCTCAGTATTGGAGTTTCCATGATTAATCGCAGCAGCATTTTCTAAATCTAGGTTGAAATGAATCAACCCTAAATTGATTTTCCACTGTTGAAATTCCCTTTTCCTTCATAAATGATTATTACACATTTTCTCTATCCTGATCAAAATCTTTCATTATGGGACAGGCAGGGAGGATGCTGGCACAGACTACAGACCGTGGCTTTACAACTGCCAATTCCCAATTTGTTGCCTCTTGTCTTGTATATCTCTCTGCTTTATCCTTGACTGCTCTGCAAAATTTAGATCTTGCCCCTCCACGAATTCGGGCCTGCTTCTTCCAATAACCTCAGATCTGCTCCTTGACTGGGAAAATCGATGCATAAATCTTTAAAAAATGCTACAAACAATGGAGATTGACTCCCTAGATGCCTGAGAAAAATTGCTAGCTAATACAAATCACAGTTTTCATATAATGATGGAGAGCTATCAATTATGATTTTTCTCTAGCTTCTCAACTGAAATTCGCATGAAAAAATCAGAATGTCCAATGATGATGCCTAATGAAATGATGCATGGGAGGGGCTGCTATCTTTTTTCAATCTTATCAAATTCGCTGCTTTCCCAGGTGAAGAAACAAATTCTCTTCTAGCAGTCTGATATAGATGCTTAGAATATCAAAAATGGATGCCCTAGCCTACTACTCTATTACTCTAAGTCACCTTTTAATGCATGATATCTCGCACATAAATTAGAATTCGATGGCTGCACTAAATCCCTGATATAAGGTGGATGATCAACACCAGAAATCTAATCATTTGCTTATGAAATTTGCACCAATGTCTAATCCAATTCGTTCGTATATTTCATAAAATATCGATTGGTAAATTTTGGAACTCAATTTTGTAATTTGATTCGTATTTGGATGAAGAAATCACGAACACTTGATGTGGAAACCCTTAAAATTTTGAGTTTCGCACCTCGAGGTCTGATTTTCATACCATCAATGGCAGAATTCTGTGTTTTATATCTAAGTTTGTCTTCAAATTATCCCCTTTAAGAGATCAGACCTGAGATTTCATCTTCTTAGAATACTTGTTTACCCTTCAAAATTGCCTTCAAAACAAATGTTCGCAGAAGATACTTTTCTCCTGCGCAATGTTGTTTTGCTACAGTGCGGGCGTCTCTATATAATAGTATACTTGTAAATTTTAATTTCATGTCTATAATATCTAGTAACAATCCTTATTTCATTCCTATCCATCAAGTTAAAGATATAAACCTCCAAAGTTGGTCACTTGATAAATTCAGGAAATGTGCAAAATGCAGATTTGGGTAAACACCTCCAAATAGCTATCTCAAAAACACATCCAATCTGACATATGAAAGCTGTAATGCACAATAATTTCTCAATGATAGGTGGTGCACATGTCCCCCATGGGATTTCTCATAAAAAACTCTTGATCTCAATTCTCTAGCATGCAAAGAATGCCTTATCAAAAGTTATTTGGGGCATAACTTTACCTTAGAGAAATTTTCATTTGGTCACTCCAAATTTCTTCAAAATTTTGTGAGTACCAATAGTTAAAGTAGATTTCATATGGACTACAATGGCTTTGAAGGGGAAATTTCTAAATTTTATTTTGTTACTCACAAGAAACAAGATTTTATTGCATTGTAGCCACACAAAACTATTTTTACACTAAACCTCTTGGAGAATAGAAGACATTAAGCCACTCCCATATCCATTGAGGGTGTTATTTGAAAAAATTGGGTTTGAACCCATAAACCTACCTCAGAGGTAACCACTCAGCCAAATCTTCTTGACCACTCTCATAGTTCTTGTGGTTGTGTAGAGGGAGGTGATCATGTTATAGAAAAGTATAGGGTTACTTATCCTAGATTGTAGAATACATCAGATTTCATGCATAATACTTATAATGATGATATGCAAGAATTTGAATCATGGATTTCATGTGTGAGGTATTATTAAATTTTTTGTGAAGTATTCCATGAGGGACACTCAATATAAATATACTTTAGACATCCAAAAATATTAATATTATTATTAATATTATTTTCCCTCTTATTCCTCTAACTATTTAATTCAATCAATTAAATAGTTTCATTTATCAACAGTTTAAATACTATTCTAATGTATTTCATTTAAATACATTTGTCTCATGAAATTCTCTTTTTAATAAATTTACATTTATTAAATCCTCCATTTTCCTAATTCTTCTTAACCATAATTTATTCAAATTTGATTTGAATAATACCCTAAAACCCTAGCTAGGAACCTATTAATCCTACCCTAAATCCTACCCTATCCCTACCCTACTCCCATCAACTCATTTCCTAAGTATACTTCCCCACCTAACTATCCTTTAACCATGCTTAATGGGTGATTCCTAACCTTTTTAAGGCTAATGGACTGCTCACCCACATGGGGAAATTCTCTCCAAAATGGGCACCCATTCCTCTTTAATTCCTTCTTACAACTTTGTCTCCCCTTTTGAAATATTGAGCTACTCAGTATTAATGCCAATTTTTACTCAAAATTGGCCATCTTTTCAAGTCCATGTGTCTCCTATGTGGCTCTTATGTTGATGCCACATAGGTGCCACTTCATCCAAGCCTCTTCCTCTCTCCAAAAAATCTATAAATAGAGGCCTTCTCCTCTCATATTTCATCTCTTAATATTGCATTATTATCATGTTTTTTTGCATTTAGAAGTTCATAGCTATAGATTTCATGTTTTCATATGCTCTTAGTTTATGCTTAAATCACTTAGATATTACATGCTAGGTGTATAGTCAGAAAATGGAAGCACTTCCATAGGAGACTAGTTTATCCTTTTGAGTGATTGTTTTGGGGTCATGACAAGAACCTCTGAATGGGTTCCTAATCTTGATATGGCTTCCCCCCTGACCTGCCTTTCTAACCTCCATTTTATGACCTGAATTCTGCATTCTGGGTCTCTAACCTGTGATCCTGGGATCTGAGGACGAGGTTGAACTCCTAGGAAAGGGTTGACCTTGACCCTATCCTACAACAGGGTTGAACTTGACCCTGTCCTAGGACAGGGTTGACCTTGACCCTATCCCAGGGTCCAAATCTGAGGAACTTTTGGTTTCCGGCATTTCGGTCTTCACAAAAAGTTTTCTCCCACTTTCGGGTCGGCTGTTTCGGGTTTCAAATTGGTTGATTCCTAAATTATATTTAATATAGGTCCTCTCCTAGGGGTAAAGGCTTAAATGATGATTTAATTATCCTATGTAGGCCTCCTTAGAAGATTGTGCCCTAATTTCATATTAAAGGGAGCCATCTCCTCTCATTTTCTCTAAGCATGAATAACCATCATCAAGCATCATTAGGCAATTAAGAAGGATTTTCAAGTGCAATTCAATAAATCAATTAAGAAATATTTGAAGCAAGCATCCATCATTCTCCAGTATCCATTTGAATGAAGGAGATCCATTGGAGGCCATTGAAGGATTCAAGCCAAAAAGTGCCCTTTTGGTGATCTCTCCATCCATCTTCTTCCAAAGCCCTTGTCAAGTTCAAGAATCCATTCAAG
>MU223442.1:1603824-1620994 GCA_018584345.1 Thuja plicata | reverse complement strand
TCCAAAGCCCTTGTCAAGTTCAAGAATCCATTCAAGACTTGGTTTTGGAGATCTACAAGCAAGAGATTGAAGACATCCTTCCATTCTACATTCCATGTTTTGAAGCATACTTGTGGATCCACGGATTCGAATGTGCCACAAGGACATTACAAGCAAGGTGAATTTATGTGTTTACTTTGTTTATCTATGCAATTTCAATTATATTATAAGGTTAATTCCAAAACTAGGGTTTGACCAAGGCAAATCCCTTTCCCCCAACAAACAAACATTTTTATTGCAGGTATAGGTTTGGGACTGTAAATCTGAGGCTAGATTTGGATACCCTTTTCAGATTTCTTTCAGACTGTGTGAACCGAGACACTTTTAGAGTTGAGCAGATCGAGTTGGCAAAAGTGGTACAAGGTTGACCTTTTTCATAAGATGACATCAGAAAAAAAAAATATATATGGGTTTTGTCCATCTCTCTATTTTGGTTTGGTATCAACTGTCAGCATCTCTAGAAACAGTCTACAGATCTCAAAAAAAAAACAATCTTTGATCTACCACTTTGGAAGGTTGGTACTTTCTCCTATTCTTTTCAATTACTATCATTAATCATATTAATCAATCAATTTACAAAATTTAAGATCCCCTTTCTTGGTCTCTTTCCAAATATTGGATTCATTTGTGTATTAACCCTTTGGGGTTGATCAAAATTGGATCTCCTATTTGTGTGTTTGAGGGTGAAAGAAAGAAGCATCTTATCTTCCCTTAATCACAATCACAATTGCAATATACAATCAACACAAATAACAATTAACAATTAAAACCCTCCTAAACCACAATTCTCTCCTTTACACTTTGGTAACATATCATCATCTATCAATTTTTTTTTTTTATGTTACACTAGGTTTCAAATTGGTGAATGAATCTTAATTTCCATCTAGTATATGCATATCATGTTCATAACTAGCTTAGAATATCATCAGCTTGAAGAAGATTTGAGACTAGTTCTTCATACTAGCTCTTGAATCTTTCTTCTTGTTTTGTCAATATTGCATTGCATTGCATTGGGATCCATAGCATTTTGTGTGTTTGAGAGAGCACACCTACATCCAATCTAAAGGAGAAAATCAAAATGAGTAGAATAGGGTGCATTCTTACTTGTTTTTATGCTCTATTTGATGTTATGTTGAGTTCTTTGTTGATTGTTTTCTCCTTTACATTCTTTTGAAATGATTTATGTTCTAACCCACTAATGTTTTCATGTTTGTGCTTGCTCCCAACAGATTGAAGAATTCCTCATACTACATTTTGGCACGCCCGGTGAGACCCACGTCCCTAAAATTTCTAACTTCTTGTCTTGATTTTCTTCAAATTTCACCCAGAATGTGAATTAGCATATGTGTTTCACACAGAGGCATCTACGCAAACATCGGTTGTCACTAAACTATCATTCGGTGTCTATGCTAAATCAGCGTCTGCGACCTGAACTGTTGTTTACGCCTATCATTGCTAATTTCAGATTCTCGAAACTCTACTTTTCAAGTTTTGAGATTCACTGTATTTTTCATGGCTTTTAATGTTTTAGCATTTTTTTTTTATCTGAGATCCATTTTCACAAGGTGTCATAATGCTAAAAATTCATTAAAAGTGAACAAATCTTGAAGGTTTCTTAAAAACACACTAGCTTTTTAATATTTGGAGATTTTGAAGTGGCTAAATTTGATCTCACTAAAGAATAAGAAGAAAAGTGACTTTATTTACTGTCTTTTTGTGTTTGTAGGTACATCGGTGTCCTCTTAAATGTTGGTTCATGAACCAACGTCTGCGATTCACAAACAGGTGTCTGCACTTAATCGGTGGCTACGCTCTATAAACTGGCATCTCTGACTGTTATAACATCTCTCTCATTTTTTCTATGATTTTAGGTTATTTTCTACTTACTGTCATTTTTAGGCAAAAAATAGAATCGACATCTGCACTCTGTTTAAGTTGGATTTATCATGTACTAACAATTGTTAAGTGGTTCTTGTTCTAATAACGCTTGTCAAAGATCAATATTCATAGAACTACTAACTAATTGTTTTGCAGCACCGCTTGTCAAGACACAAACTCAAAACTAAACACATTTGTCTTACAGGTTGCCTCAGATCTACATCAACCAAATGATCATGTTTGTATTAATTTTTTGTAGGCACCTTGACTAATTAGTTAGATTTTTTTTTCTAATCCTAAGTGAGTGTTAGGGGATTATTCTCTCTTCCCTTTTGGGAAGTTCAAAAACCTAGACACACTTACTTAGTGTTAAATAATTGAATCTTTTGGAATGAACAAAGCGTGTCTTGCATGCTTGTGGAGAAAATGATACTAGATAGGAGAGTATGCTCTTTTCCCCTTGTGGGAAAATTAGAAATCCAGACTCCTTTTTGTCGCCAATCCAAGTTACTATGAATCCTTTAGATGGGCCTCCTAGTTGAGGAAAAAATCTCTCAGGAATGACCCATGTGAGAATGAGGTGTAAGCCACACCACTCTAACTCACATTAATCAAATTTACTCCTTGGGGTTAAATCCTCAGGAGTCGGTTGGAATTTGAGCTTATACTTGGCTCTTGTCTAACTTAAGTGTAGCCTCACGGTCTCAATCACGTTTACATGGCCACTTTTGTCAAGATGCTCTATGGGGCTATACACCTAAATCATGCTTGCACAGACATAGAGGATACAATCGAATGGAGAACCATACTAAACACTCTAGGCTTAGAAGCTACCCATAACACACCCAAAAGGTGATAATACTTGTGCGAGGAAGGTAGTAACTTCCCCAAGATCACTCGTAAATTCATGTCACCCTGAGTGTTTGGAACCGGATAATACAACGTCATGACTAGATCCATTGTGTGTTTTGTCACAGCCATATTATAATTAGCTCTTGTGTATGTGCCTAAGCTTACGAGAAAGTATTTTCATGCTATGCCAATTCCTTAGGTATATTTTGTGCTTGAAGTGCTTAAAGAACATTGACAAATCCAAAACACAGATAGAATATCCAACATTCAAATTTTTCATGTGCTTGTAACCTTCAAGGTTGCTTTGTCCCTTGTCAGATTGTTTCAAGACACATGCTTGTTATTCTCAGGTTTGATTATGTTGAAATTGGTTCTTTCCATGGAACAACTCTATTAAGAAATCAGAACAAGATCAAACTTTTGCCAGATTATCAAGACAACATCCTTTTGCAAAAAATTTGGTCTTTTATGAGATATATCCTAAAAACCTCCAACTATTCATCCAAGATTAGATCTACTTATAGGAAATGAGCGATTCCAAGAAGCATAAGAAGGTGAAAACTTCGTTACCACCCATACAAAGAGAACATAAAAACACAACTCGAGAGGCTACCAAGTACCAACACATTATCGATTCCATCAAGCAAGAAATCCATAAACGAGAACAATTTGAAAAAGTGATCTACAACAAAAGGATTGCTCATTTCATGGGAAAATATTGTCTAAACTCTACTTTTGTTGGATTTGAACAATATGACTAGTCTATTTACCACAACAAACACAAGTTCCTCCTCTTCTTAAGCTCACTTAGCTTGCATTTTAGGACCTCACTTAGGTTGTCATCTTTAGGAACACACCACACATTTATCCTAGCATGATCTTGCATCAATCAAATCAATCCTAATCAGCCTTGCATCATCCTAATCATTATCCAAAGCATCCTTGATCACACCCCTCAGTTGGTATTGCATACCCTTTTGAGTTTCTAAAAACCTACATCTTAATCAAACCCCATCCTTGAATGTCCTTAAACTAAGCATTGTTTTAGGATAATCCCCTTTGTCTTTTTGTAACCTCATCACCTTGATCAAAAGGTTGGTTTGCACTAGCAAAGAATCTCATCCAACGAAGACCACAAGTCTGGCTTAGGTAGACAATCATATCCACTTGATCCTACACTAGGGAAAGAAACCCTTGATCCTTGCATACATCAAGTCATCATTAATCCGTAGAAGCACATCCATCATCTTAAGCACATCCTAATCCTAGTATCATCATCCTTAGTTTCCTACGTGCATCCTTGCATACATCTTGCATCTCATATTCCCTTAGGATAGTCATTTCATGCCACCTATCACATGAACCACTAAGAAGAGGAAGAACATGGATCCTAATCTTTCTGCTAGCTCATCTAATCCTACAACTGACAATACCAATGTCATGGTTACTTATGTGCCTCAGCCCAATGATCAAATTGAACATATGTGGGTATACACTAATGACTCCCACTCTAAGTACTGTGGAAACATTTATCAACCTTCCAGTACTTGTCCACATGGTAAACGCCATGAGTGGACACAACAGTAATCAGGTACTCTTGGACATACAACAATAAGGACTTCAACTTCCACCTTGGATTATACCCACACTTGTCACACAACCTATGGCACTTCTAGGGGAACATCCTTATCCAACTAGAAATGAATTTTTTGATCCACTTCAATGAGCCCTACAAGTGGGAACTCTTCTTGCGCAAGTAGTTCATCCCTCCATTCCCCCTTCCATCATACACACAACACCCACACCTACCTCAAGAACCCTGCCTCCTGATGCCACATCAGCAGCACAAACAATACCCCCTATCACTATGCAAGCACCTCCCCAAGCCACAGTCACTCCTCTTTCGCAAGCAATTCCAACATTCGTTGCAAACTTTCCACCACCACCAGTCAGTACACAAAAAACCACCATTCCTCCCATTCCTACTCAACCCGTTCAAAGTGCTACAACCATTTCACAACATTAAAGCACCCAAGTCTCCATGCCTATCCTACCTTTTTTCACCACAGGCATGCCACCTACCAATGCCTATAACCAACCCTTATTTCTACAAGGATCCACTTTTCCCGCTCCACCAAAAACATAGTCACAACGAATGCTAGCAGTTCTACCTCAAACGTTGTTCAACCCAAATCCCCCCATACTTCAACCATCCGCAAATCCCTTTGTTGTACCCCAAATTCCCATCCAACCTATCCAACAGCAATAGCAATAGTAACCTATCCAACAACAACCTATCCAATAGAAACAACAATAACCTGTCCAACAACAATAGCAATAGTAACCTATCCAATAGCAATAACAACAACAACAACAACCTATCCAATAGCAACCTATCCAACAAAAACAACAAAAACCTATCTAACAGTAACCTATCCAACAACAACAATAACAACAACCTATCTAATAGCAACAACAATAGCAGCGTATCCAACAACAACAACAACAACCTATCCAACAACAACCTATCCAATAACAACCTATCCAACAACAACAATAACAACCTATCCAACAACAGAAAATCACCAATCCATTCAAATATCAAGCACAACAACAACCAACCAACCCCTTCATAGCTGCACATCCCACTATCCAAACTACACAATAGCCACAACCACAAACGTAGGGGGAAAATCCCCTCATGGCACAACCACTACAATAGTTTGCTAATCCTTTTATCCAACCCATGCAACCATAGCAAACTCATTCTGCCAATTACTTAGCCATGCCATCTTCTGTTGCATCACAATCAATTCCCCCTTCACAACAAGTTCTCACTGGGGGGATTTTTCCACAAAACACTTACCCTCCATCCTATACAGGTGTGCAATAGGTTCATCCCACCTATCTAACACCGCAACAAATACAATCATATTTCCAATAGTTGCAACAATCTTATCAAGCGCCAACACCTCCTCAACTGAAATATTCCCCTCAACCATAGCTTCCACCACAACAACCCGTATATGTTGACCAACAACCATCATACCAAACACCTCAATATCCCCCACAAAATCCTCCATTTTTTCCATTTGATCCATATCAGGCTCAAGGAAATCTTGCAATCACAATTAACAATCCTCCACTACAAATCAATCATGAATGGGAGGAAATGAGGAATGCTCTCAAGGAGCTAAAGGCCAGGACAAAGGCTAAAAAATTTAAGTTTGAAGAGGTATGTCCTTATCCATTTGATCGATCCATCATTTCTATACCTTTCCCCAAGCTCTTTGAGACCCCAAAATTTGATAAATATTGGGGGAAGGGTGATCCTGTGAGTCACATGAAATAATTCTACATGGCCTATCAAGAAGTGGCCTATAGTGATAATTTCCTCATGAGACTATTTCCCAAAAGCTTGGGAGGCACTGCTCTTGAATGGTTCTACAAAATCCCTTACGGCATAGTCTCTACTTTCATGGAATTATCTAAAAATTTTGTGGCCCAATACGCACATAATGTTGAAAATGAACTCTCACTCCTTGACCTATGCAATTCTAAACAAAAGGGAGGAGAAAGATTGGCTGATTATCTTCAGTGCTAGCAAGGGCTTACTACAAGGTTATCTTACCAACCCCCAAAGCAGAATCTTATCAAAATCTTCATCAACAACCTTCATCCTAAGCTTTCCTATCACATGCGCATGAACTATATACAAAATTATCACAATATCAGAATCAAGGGTATGGACCTTGAATGGGGTCTCATAGAAGAAGGTACCATTAAGCACTATAAAGAATCCTAGCCTAACAAACATAAAAATTATTGATCACAATACTATAACAAGAATAAAAATGCGGTAACAGATGGAGCCACTGATACCAAACATGTTCAATTTGTGGTAGCTATTCCTAATGTGTCTACCTAGACTTATCAATAAGCACCACCAATGTACCCTCAACCTCCTCCCATGTAGCAACAACACACTCCCACATACCCTTAACCAACATATCAGAAAAACATGTGCCCTCAAGGTGCACCTATCTATCCTCCTTCAGGGAAATTATATCAACACAACTACCAAGGTCCTATGAATCAAAAAAATGCTATATCAGTCCCACATGGACAACAAAGACCTCACACTTTGAATATGCCACAATGCATGTTTACCCCTCTGGGTGAACCTATAGACATCATCTTCCACAAGCTAGTTCAAGCTAACCAAGTCCTGTATCCTAAAACACAGTCATTTGATGACTCAACTCCTAAGCCATCTTGGTATAAAGACAACAAGTACTGTGAATACCATCATGTTAAGGGACACACCACTCTCAAATGCATAAAGATAAAATGCTATATCTAGGATCTCATTGACCGCAAGTAGATTGAAGTAGATTCTCCTGCCCAATCATCACCAAATGCAGGCCTTAAAATTTATCAAAATGCACTCCCTAAACACACTTTCGGTACAAGCCCAGGCAATCCTACTCAGTCCTCTAATCAGGGAAAGGGTATACAAGTGGAAAATGCTAAAAGAAAGGATTATACCAATGCTTATATCAACTACAATAATCTCATCGGTTGCATATCCCAAGTCTAGTCCTCCGTCAATGTCATCCATGTCAAGGGTGTCGATAACCAATGCGCAATCACCACTTGTAGAGGTAGGATAATAGTCATAGGTGCTGGTCCTGCCCCATCTACTAGGACCCAATACAACATTTTGGAACACCTAGGGAATACCCTAGCCCAAATTTCCATCTTGGATCTTCTCCACACATCACCCACTTTTCAAGAGATCCTCAATAAAGCCTTGCAATAATCTCGTGTTCCTAGCAACATCAACCTCACTGAATTCCAAAATCTTGTCGGATACCTGTCTGCATCTTGTGGGGTCTCCTTTAGACCAACAGACATACCCTCTAAATAAACCAATCATAATCTCCCACTCGGTATTGCTGTCATGGTTAAAGATTTTGCCATCAAATGGGTCATGATAGATAATGGATCTTCCGTAAATTTGTGTACTCTAAAATTCATAAAACTATTGGGGTGCACTGAGGCTAATATAACAAATGATATCACAATAAATCATATGACAATTTGGAGCATACTTCTGAAGGCACAATATCTTTTCCCATTCAAGTGGGCCCAATTATCCAGGATACATTATGTCATGTTGTTGATCTTGACCTCCCCTTCAACATTCTCCTTGGATGCCCATGGATTCATTCTATGCAAGCCATCCCATCTACCTACCATCAGTGCATCAAATTCCCATATAAAGGCACTGAGATCACCATCTGTAGAGATCCCAAGCCCTTCACATATTGAAATGCATTGGAGACATCCTTTTCACATTCCAATCACTGTCTTGGGATTGATATTGGCAGCTCTATCACCAGCTCATCTTGAACCCATTCAAACCCAGAAAAAATCCTTTCCTCTACCTTGTCCATGGTCAAGATCAACAACAAAGGTTGTGGTGAGTACACTTTATCTGATGCCTTTGCAGTTTGAGCACTACTAATTGATCCTCACACTCAAGGCTACCAGCCTAATCTAAGCAAAATAGAATCAGAGATAACCAAGGCACTACAATTTGGTTCTACCACTTTTATATCAAAAGGTACTTTGACTGGACAGGAAATGGCACCAAACATCAACCAATGGCTATATAAAGATCCACCACCCAAGGACACAAGTCACCTCAATTACTTCAAATATAAGTACCCCGCAATGCACAAACTGGTGACAAAAAAATGGAACTACCAAGGAGGTGGCCTTGGTTATGAAGAGCAAGGAATGAAAGATCCTATTATTCCTACCTAACTAAAAAATCACCTGGGCCTTGGTATGGGCTCTGAAATGGATGGGGGCACCAACAAGTTCATCAACTATTCCTCTTGTCCATCCTTGGGTGAAATTGTTGACATCAAAGATGTCCCAGAAGAGAAAGTTGTGAGAGCTTATGATGATGTTTTTGATGATGAAACCTTCCTAGGAAATGTTTTCCTACAACAACTTTCCATCCTCTTCATTGACCTTCCCCTCTACTATCCTAAAATCATAGACTGGGACCAACCAAGTGTTGTACATGTTGACAAGTTCCAAAATGAGGACGCACTCCTAAGCTTTATGGGAGTAATCGAGAAAAGCAGTAACTGGGGACAAGACTTAGCATATGTCTACAAATTGGACCCAAAGGCATATTTTGGGGAAGAGAACTTTAGCCGCAAAAATGACATAGAGAAAAAAAATAAAAAAGAGAAAAATCGATCCCCTAGCGAAAACCCCTCTAGGGCACTATCTGATCATAAAAAAGTAAAAACAAAGGGTGTATCACCTAGTGAAAACCTCTTTGAGGCACTAGAGGATGAAGATTCTCTACTTCCTCTTATCCAAGATTACAGGCCTAAGCAGTCATCAATTCTTATTGAAGAAACAAAACCTGCCAAGCTGAGTACCAAAGAAAATCCCGCCATCACATACATAGTAGCATCTCTGACTAAAGAAGAAGAAAGTGATCTTGTCACTTTATTAAAGGAATCCATCAACAAGTTCACATGGTATTACTCCCACATGCTGGGGTTAGATCCCAACTTGGTGGTTAACCATCTAATAGTGGATCCAAACATCACACCTGTCAAGCAAAAGCTTAGAAAGATGCACCCTAAAGTGGCACTACTTGTCAAAGTAGAGCTAGAAAAATTACTCCAAACCAACATCATCCACCCCATCGACTATTCTGACTAGATCTATAATATGGTGCCCATCTCTAAGCTGGATAAATCAATCTAGATATGTATAGATTTCAGAGATCTCAATAAGGCATGTCTCAAGGATGATTTCCCCTTGCCAAACATAGACATGATTGTCGATCTCATAGCAGGACATGAGATGTTGTCACTCATGGATGGCTTTTCCAAATATAATCAAATCTGCATTACAGAAGAAGATCATCATAAGACAACACTCACAACACCTTGGGGCACCTTCTACTATAACATGATGCCTTTTGGCTTAAAGAACGCTGGGGCAACCTATCAAAGAGCCATGACTATCATTTTTCAAGACATGATTCACAAGATCCTTGAATACTATGTAGACGATATCTTGGCAAAATCAGTAAAAAGGGAAGATCACCTAAATGTTCTGGAATCTGTCTTTGATAGAAATGGACACTACTGCTTAATGCTCAACCCTAATAAATGTGTCTTTGGAGTCACATCAGGCAAACTCCTAGGGTTTATTGTATCCAGACGAGGCATTGAAATCAATCCAAAGAAAGTACAAGCTATCATACAAATACCTCCACCAAAAACACTCTGACAACTATGCAGCCTCCAAGGAAAGCTACAATCTGTGTGCCATTTCATCTCTCAACTAGAAGACAAGTGTCAGTCGTTCACTCATCTCCTACGAAAATATAATACATTCAAGTTGGATCCTCAATGTCAGAAGAGTTTTGACAAAATCAAAGAATACTTGGCTAATCCACCCATCTTGGTACCACCTGTACCTGGTTGACCACTCATCCTATACATTTCTACTACTACCATATCACTAGGGGCACTCCTTGCTCAATTGGATGATGAAGGAAAAGAAATAGCTATTTATTAAATCAGTCGAACCTTAGTGGGTTATGAGCTCAATTATTCTCCTATGGAAAAAGTGTGTCTAGCAGTGATATTCACCACTAAAAAACTTTGCCATTATATGCTTATTTATACAACCAAGCTCATTTTGAAGGTGGATCCTCTCAAGTACCTACTATCCTAGACTACACTTACAGGTCGGATGGAAAAATGGGTTATGTTGCTAAGTGAATTTGATATTCAGTATGTCGATAAAAAATCCATTATAGGGAAAGTCATTGCCGATCAGCTAGCTAAAGCACCATTGGTAGATGCATATCCTTTGGTCACTGAATTTCAAGATGAGCATTTGTACATGATAGGAAAACAACCAACGTGGCAACTCTACTTTGATGGTTCCTACATAGCTCATGGCACAGGGGCAGGAATACTTTTTGTCACACCTCAAGGTGACTACATCCCTATGTCATTCAAATTGGGATTTCCCTGCACAACCAACATTGTAGAATATGAAGCACTAATTGCAGGACTCTGCATGGTCCTACAATGGAACATCACAAATATCCAGGTCTTTGGTGACTCCCAACTCATCATCAAACAAGTCCTAGATGGGTATCAAACAAAAGATGACAAATTGATGCCATATAAGCAAATGGTTGACAAGCTGAAAGAACACTTCCTCCACTTTCAGATAACACAAGTACCACATTTATAGAATAAAGTTGCCGATGCAATGGCCACAATTAGCTCCCTTCTCCATATCCTCACGATTCTACGCAATATGAATTCTTAGTTGAGAAACTACATGCTCCCGCTTATGAGAATGATGAATCAAATCGCGTATGTGTCTTGGTTGGTCCCCAATCCCCATGGTACCATGATATCCAAGCTTACCTACAAAATGGTATCAAATCTCCTCATCTCACTGCAAACCAACACCAAAAATTTATCCATAGAGCTTCTCGATACACCCTCATAGCCAACACCCTTTATCATTGAGGTTATCACAATGTGCTCTCTAGATGTCTAGATGAAAATGAAGATTCTCAGGCTTTACAAGAGGTACATGGTAGAATTTGTAGGGCCCACATAAGTGGCATGGTCCTAGCTAAGCAACTTCTACATACTAGGTACTACTGGCCTACAATGGAACATGATGATTGTGAGTTCATCAAAAAGTGCCTACCTTATCAACAACATGCTAATTTGATCCATGCTCCTGCTGAGGACCTCAAACCTATTGTGCCTCCTTGGCCCTTCTCTTGTTGGGGTTTTGACCTCATTGGTAAGATTAATCCCCTCTCTTCTGAAGGCCACAAGTACATAATCACATGTATGGAGTACTTTAAAAAGTAGGTTGAAGCAATTCCATTCACACTCACTACTATTGTCTAGATATCCAAATTCATCCTCTATCACATTGTTTTCCGCTTTGGCATACCCTCCACCATATTCATAGATCATGGTACACCATTTGAAAATCAACACATCAGTGATCTTTGTGCTTGCCTCCACATCCATCACCATTTCTCCAGTCCATATTTCCTGCAAGGTAATGGCCAAGCTGAGCCAACTAATAAAACCATCCTCAAAATCCTCAAGAAAGTTGTCAATGATACTAGTCATGACTAGCATATCTAGATCAATCCTTCCCTCTGGGCATATCGCACTTCCTACTATACTCCTACTAGCACTACTCCCTACTCCCTAATCTATGGTGCTGAAGAAGTCTTACCAATTGAGGTTGATCTACCATCCCTCTGAGTATCACTAAGAGGCTTGATTAATGATGAAGATTACCGGATAGCATGACTCACACAGCTGGATCTCCTAGATGAAAAGAACCAGCAAGCTTATGATCACCTAATTTTTTACCAGAATAGACTCAAGTAGAACTATAACAAGAAGGTCCACCCAGGCCAGTTCCAGGTAGGGGACCTTATGCTAAAAGAAAATAAAAAAGTGGGTATTGATCAGGGAAAGAAAGGCAAGTTTGAAGTCACCTGGGAAGGCCCATATGTTGTCACTGCATGCTTCAGTTCTGGGGTATATCAACTCTCTACTCTAGAAGGATAACCATTGAATGATCCTATCAACATCATTCATCTCATGCGCTTCTATGCCTAATGGTTGGGTGTTCAATCTAGTTATCTGAGAAAATCCATAAAAAGGTTTTAATAGTCCTGAAGAAAGCACAAAAACAATGTAAAATAGTCCTAAAAAAATCACTTAAAAAGAAAAAAAAATGAAGCTGAAAAAATGGTTTTCCCAGTGAAAACTAGGTAAACAAGCACTTGGGCAATATAAAAAAAATCAAAAAGATCCAAAGAAATCAAAAAGAAAAATAAAGAGAAAAAATTTCATCCAATGGTGAAAACTTGGCAATCAAGCACCTTGGACAAGTATGGGTGATGAAAACCTAGAAATAGGCATCACACATAAAGGACCATTCCATTATCTATCAAAATCTCATTTCCTTCCATCACCAACACCCCATCTCCACTAATCTCCGCATTTCCTATATTCCCTGGGTGTTCACATATCATACACACTAGTCCACAATGATCTTCCTATCTTGTATCCTGAGCTTTTGTACACATAGTCTTGTATATTATTGTCCATACAATGTACTATCCCAAACCCTGAGCATCAATCCTATATATTTTTTGTGTCTTGAGTTGCTCCTGGTAAGATCCTACATTGGTTCTACAGTTTTCTTGTAGTGCGCATTTGATCAATCAACTTGGTAAGTCCCATCTTTTTGGAAATGAGTCTAGAGGATGTATCCTTCCTCTTGTCAACTTAAATCTAGATCATCATCATCTTTACATTCTCATAGGATTTATCTTTCATCTTGAAGTAATCAATCAGCACACACAACTATCATGTGCATCAAGACAAGTAACGTGATCCAATCAAATCTCGACAGCAACCTTTGTACGTAATCGCTTGTAATTAATCACTCAGTTTGATCCTTGTACATTCATAATGCATTCCATCTTCCCGCCATCATGATAACATCCTGATTCATCATCTTGCAAACATTCCCTACCCGATCCTCCATAGTCCACCCATCTGGTTTATTAGTTGATTGTGACGCACACAAAAAAAAATATAGGTGAGTCCCATTGCACCCATTGCATCCATTTCGTTCGTTGCCTCTAGTATCAATATTGCATCTATCATTAAGATTCAGTTACATCATTCATCATTTTAGATTATCATTAGATTGAATTAGATCCATCATTCAAGTCACATTGTTCATTATAAAATTGCATTAATCATCATGTCAATAGTTAGTATCATTTTAGAACTTTGCATTATTAATCCATTATTTTAGCTTCCATTGTTAATCCATTTTAGAGTCCTTACTTTCCATTATTAATCTATTATTTTTTCTTGCATTGTTAATCCATTTTAGATTCATTACTAATCCACTATTTAGCTTGCATTGTTAAATTCATTTTAGATTCATTTTATCATCTCGCATTGCTCATCCATTTTAGGTTCATTATCTTGGATTGTTAATTCATCTTGCATAGTTCATCCATTTTAGGTTCATCTTGCATTCATCCATTTTTTATCATTTCACATTATTACAACATTTAGATTCATATACCATTTGCATAATTAATTCATTTACAATCATTTTAGTCTTGCATAGTTCATCCATTTAATTCATCTTGCATAATTTATTTATTTTACGATTCATATTGCATTCATCCATTTTTTATCATCTCACATTATTACAACATTTAGATTCATGTACCACTTGCATAATCAATTCATTTAGATTCATTTTAATCTTGCATTTGTTAAACCATCATTTAGGTTCATCTGGCATTCCTATATATATTCATAAAACATCCGCATATATATTGCATATATCATAAAAACACATCACATCCTGCATCCACACACGTCAGCACATCATATATATATAAGCATCATCCATCCTACATAAGACATACATCATATATACATAATCAGGTCATCCATATATATCACATCCTACAAGCATCAAATGTCAGTAATCATATAGTAGTATGCATCAACACATCATATAGATCATACATCATAAACATCATAAGAGTCATTGTCAATCATATATATATCAATGTCTATGAATAAAATACATCACGTGCACCTCAGTGCCAATATACATGTATAATCTCAAAAATGAAAAATTGTGTGTCATTTGATCCTTTGATGAATCATACTGGTGGCTATGATGATCTACCTCCCTGCCCTAGTGGTGGATGTGGTGGCATCCCCACTAATCCCTGTGACGCTAAAGTCCACACTGTGCTCTAAGAATGTGACCTCTCTAAGTAGTCTTGTCTCTGTCCCTCGTGAACTAGCTAATGATATAGTGCTATGTAATGGGATGTCTCCCTGCCTACCCTATTTGCATCTCTATGAGCTGCGAATGCCTCAGCCACCACTTACCTAACCCCACCTTCTACAGATGCCTACGTAGCAATGTCACACTCAGCCCTGTACACCTCCACCCATTGCAGTGCTACATCCCTCTTTGAGGTCAATGCAGAAATCTACTCTGTAGCTTGGTCCATCTATAGGGTCAGCGTATCCAATTGGCCTGTAAGAGTATCTATCTCGGTATGCAAATCTCCAACATCCTACGTCAGGTCCACCATCGAAAACTCTCCTAAGTCCACCTAGCCCTCTAGAGTGTCTAGTGCACCCTCTTCCCTGTTAGCCCATACTATTTCTGCGGTCAATAACCCATGTATCCTGGAAATCTCTACATGTAGAGTCACATCAGGCTCCACCGCCGTGTCTACTAAACCTCACAGTCTCATGGAATCTTTTTGAAGACTCTCTCACTCCATGATGATAGTATTATAGGTCTCCTATACATGTGCTTGTGGGGGCCCCTATGGCCCCTGATCCTATACCTGTGCCTCTGTCTGAGTTCTCACCCATCCCTGTGGCCTTCTCCTCTAACCTACTACCAAGGTCTCTAGGGCATCCCTAATATATATCCTGTCATCCATATCCATGTCCCCTATCAGCTTCTCATGAGAAGCCACCTGAGCTGGGTCTACTAGTCTCACTGGTGTGTTTATAGGCCACCATGATGCGTACTCTCAGGTCATCCATGCATCTATGATGTTTGGTCATGCCACAAATTTGAGTTGTACCATGTCCCTCTGGGATGCCCTCACTATGAGAGAATTCATGTTCCTCCCCCATGTTCCTACCAACCTAGTGACATGAGGATATAAGGCATCCTCTACCACCACTCCCTGCTACAGCCCAAACTGTCGCATGACCCTAGATGGTCTGTACCTCTCTATTTTGTGGATGGTTCTCCTCAGTAGAAAGCAATCTATCTGAACGTATGATAGGTACAAAAATTCGTCAAACTCATCCTCCACTCCCGCCGCCTAGTCCATTACTCCCCATGGCTCACATAGCCTATATGGGATCCAACAGAAAACCTATACCTCATCTAAAATCTTTTGCAAATATCTAGTTTGGCTGATGGAGGTGTATCTCAAAGGCAGCCTATATCTATAGGCATAGGGCTCCCCAGGCTATCATGACTCCCTGACTCTCATAGGTCAGAACACTGCAATATGCTCTCAAACCCACACTAACATCAAGGTCACCCCGATACCCATGTTGCATGCCTCGCGGTACACAACCATGTGTAGATCATGGTATAACTATCCTAGGACAACATACCCATAGCAATAAGAGGTCCCCTCCTCCAACATCTATGCTAGCGCCCATGACTAGCCCATGCCAAAACAATATCCCACCAAATCAGCTAACATACATCCCTCAATCAATCCCACAATATAAGAGCTATCTGCCTCAATCTCCTATCAACTGTTGGCTACCAGGGCATCCAGGTCCAATATGTCAGAATCTACCTCATCGACCACCTGAAAGCAATCTCTATATAGTGGTCACTTTCCTCCAATAGGTACCGAGGAATCACCCCTTAGATAGGTATGTGCAGAATTTTCCAGACGTCCTCTAGAGTAATGGTCGCCTCTCTAGTAGGAAAGTGAAAGGTGGTGGTGTCACTGTGCCACCACTCAATCAATGCAGTCATCATCCCATTGTGCACCCATAGCCTAGGCCAACGGGGAACATAGACCAACCCAACTATATCTAATAGGCCCCAGTCATCCTCTGTTAGTTGCGACTCCAACTCCATGGTAAGAGGCCAATGCTCTCGCGATCCCAATGGTGGGAACTACTCCTGCAAGAATTTCCAAAATCCACCATGTCAGTCACCTTCTCTTCTAGTCCTAGTCTAACCCTTCCCAAAGTGGGGAATTTTGTCCCTAGGTCTTATGCTGACCCATCCCCAGCCAACACTGGGTCTCCCCGTTTCCCTCTATCTCATCATTTTCCCTTTTGTGCGCAGACACTGGTTCAGCCAGAAATGTCGGTTCATACACCCGTGTCTCTGATGCCCTTTCCAATAGATCATCATCTTCGAAGATGTGGGTCTAGGTCCAGTGACTTCAAAGATGCTGGTCTGGGACCATTGCCTTTGGAGACACTAATCTTGAGATCAGCATCTATGAAGATATCGATCAAAGGATCAATGTCCTTGCAGATGCTGGTTTGAGAACCGGTGTCTCCAGTTTGCAATTCAATTTTCCCCTCATTAATGCCCCATCTACCCCCCAAAGCATTAAGTAACTTCACTAACAATAAATGCAAGGCCTCGGATAGCTCACTCACCTATATTAGTTGCTCGGTGGGCCTCCCATGTGTGTGCACATGCTCTCCCAGTTTCCCCTTCATCCTCTCGTTAG
>MU223442.1:1593468-1603722 GCA_018584345.1 Thuja plicata | reverse complement strand
CCCCCCCCTTTTCCCCCCCCCCCCCCCCCCATGTATATTTTTGTATATATCATCCTATTGTAAAGCTGGAATACACATAAAATCTCAAAAACATTTAAAAATTGTGAAAAATCCAAAAAATTCAAAAAATTCTAACAATTCCAAAAACATAAAATATTCTCAAAAATCATGCAATAAACACTTCATTGCTCTCATCATGTTCATATCTTTTTCCACTAAATCTCTTTTATCAAATCAAATCCAATCTTTTCCCGTCAGGATGAATCCTTACGATGTCGGCTTATCAAATCCTTCATCACATTAATCCTATTCAAGACAAGAACTTTGGACCGAATGACTGCTTGGTCATGAGGCCTTCTTTATTGATTTTTTTTTTTTTTTGTCAATTTAAACCTACTCACCACTACCTCGATTTGCTATATCTTGGTGCGTTTTGACTAGTCGCTACTTATACATGCATCTTTTACAGTGTGCCTTTGTTTGAAGTGTCTAGTCCATGCAAATGAATCTTGTCATCTGTGTTTTCTAACACTTGATGCATACCTCCTATTGTAATATCAAAATTAGATATGCTCTCCATATTTTTCACACAAATGGATCCCAAGTGCTCATTTAGCTGCATTTATGTTCATTTACATTTGCATTCTTAGCTACATTCTTAATTGCATTTAAGAAGGCTTCTATTTATTACCTCCTCTCCCTTCTTCCTTCCCGTTGCATCCTTTTTTGAGAAAATCCCACAACATTGTCCTCATTGCGTTCTTTTCTCAAGGGGGCACAACCCCATACAGTCATTTCTTCAGCACGACTTCTAGAAACCCTCTTCCTCTTGGGAAACTCTTTTTCTTGTCTTTGATGAAACATCACTTGTGATGCTACGTCAAAGAGGGGCAAAATGTAGACATCCAAAAATATTAATATTAATATTAATATTAATTTCCCTCTTATTCCTCTAACTATTTAATTCAATCAATTAAATAGTTTCATTTATTAATAGTTTAAATACTATTCTAGTGTATTTCATTTAAATACATTTGTCTCATGAAATTCCCTTTTTAATAAATTTACATTTATTAAATCCTCCATTTTTCTAATTCTTCTAAACCATAATTTATTCAAATTTGATTTGAATAATACCATAAAACCCTAGCTAGGAACCTATTAATCCTACCCTACTCCCATCACCTCATTTCCTAAGTATACTTCCCCACCTAGCTATCCTTTAACAATGCTTAATGGGTGATTCCTAACCTTTTTAAGGCTAATGTAATGCTCATCCACATGGGGAAATTCTCTCCAAAATGGGCACCCATTCCTCTTTAATTCCTTCTTACAACTTTGTCTCCCCTTTTGAAATATTGAGCTACTCAATATTAATGCCAATTTTGACTCAAAATTGGCCATCTTTTCAAGTCTATGTGTCTCCTATGTGGCTCTTATGTGGATGCCACATAGGTGTCACTTCCTCCAAGCCTCTTCCTCTCTCTAAAAACTCTATAAATAGTGGCCTTTTCCTCTCATATTTTGATCTCTTAATATTGCATTGTTATCATGTTATTTTACATTTAGAAGTTCATAGCTATAGATTTCATGTTTTTATATGCTCTTAGTTTATGATTAAATCACTTAGATATTACATGATAGGTTTCAAATTGGTGAATGAATCTTAATTTCCATCTAGTATATGCATATCATGTTCATAACTAGCTTAGAATATCATCATCTTGAAGAAGATTTGAGACTATTTCTTCATACTATCTCTTGAATCTTTCTTCTTGTTTTGTCAATATTGCATTGCATTGGGATCTATAGCATTTTGTGTGTTTGAGAGAGCACACCTACATCCAATCTAAAAGAGAAAATCAAAATGAGTAGAATAGGGTGCATTCTTACTTGTTTTTAAGCTGTATCTGATGTTATGTTGAGTTCTTTGTTGATTGTTTGCTCCTTTACATGCTTTTGAAATGATTTATGTGCTAACCCACTAATGTTTTCATGTTTGATCTTGCTCCCAATAGATTGAATAATTCCTCATACTACATATAATATTAGAGATTATTGTCTATAGGAAATAAAAAATTCTTCATTCATGCTTTCTACAACATCCAATGTTATTTGGCCAGCTGACCTAGTTTTTTGATGTGATATTTCTAAGGCTTGCTAGCACTACATCCAAGAGACCTATCTTGTCTCTTCTAGGAACATAATCTCCTCTAGATCTTGATTGGCTTAGATGATTAACTAATTCCAATTCCAACTCTCATCTGAGATTTTCAATCCTTGTGCTTCACCTTGAAAGACTAACACCTTTTAGTTAGTTCAAATCTTCACTTCTCCTACTACACTTAGAAGGATCTAAGTGCCAAATCCACTCTAGCATTAAATGATTCATTTTAGGGGTCATAATCATCATGGAAAAATTCCATTTACTCTTATTTGGATCCATTTTTAGGGATCTCATAACCATTTTCAGTCAAGTCCAAGTTTTTGTCTTTAAGAGGCCTAATTGGGCTTATTTCCTTGTAGCCTTTTACAGTGACTTTTTCCCAATTTTTTCAAAAATTTTCAAAAGAACTTGAAAAAAAAATCACACATTCAGATACCCTTTATCAATCCTCAAAATATTTTTTAGGTTTTAATCCCCTAGGTTATCCATACATAGGTTCCATAAATCTAGGTCCAATAGAGCTAATAGGCCTAATTTTTGGGACTGTATGCAACATAGCATAAAAATTGCTCAAAACTTGGTCTCGGTGATTGGTATGAACTTGACCATAATATTAGGTAAATATGTGACCATAACCTATATGGAACTATTCCTAGTCCATACAGTGCTTCACTGCCCTGCAGGATATGCTCACTGTTTCATCTCCAAATCCCTATCTGGACAGTGTATGCTCGCCTAGGGCTTGGCACTAAAAATAGAAAATTGAACTTTCATGACTCCTAATCCTAGATATATATAGACTATTGAATCCCCTTTCATATCCAACCATTTTTAGGAAGATCCCATTGTTATTTTTCATGGGGGAGCCATGAACTGACTGACTGGTTAGGACAGGACCAGTGGACTCTCTAGATTGAAAATAATTTAACTACGACACTAGACTAACTCAAAACTACTAGTTCACTAAATGAAAAACAATTAAACCTATCCTAAGAACAAAAAACAACAACTAAGTCAATGCATTCAATCCATTAGGTATCACTTTCACACACAAATGCTTAGATTTTCTGAAAAACACAGAGTTGCAGAGCTCTATTAAATATTCAAAACTTGTTACAATGAATCCTCCCTGTCGAGATTCGAGCCTATACTCACATTAGATGCCTCATTCCATGTTTCTAGGCCTTTTTGGTTGATTACCCACTCCTATTTTTTAGGGAGATCCGAGGTAACTGAGTTGCATGCAACATTTGCAATAATTGCAAATGTTGTCATGACAACATTTTAACAACTTTTGGCATCTTTGCTTTCATGCCTCTTTCCTCATTTATAGGACCGATAACCTCTCTAATTTGAGGATCCAACCTCATTAATGACCTCAAGGAATCTCTATACATCACTTAGGTGTTAAAGGCACATTCATGGCTGAAATCCAACACTAATCAACTAAGCCTAAGAAATATAAAAACTACTAACAATGGCTAATTTAGTGACCTTAGTCCTAATGACTAACTCACCTAGCCCACATTGCAATGAACTTCTAAGGTCTTAAAACAACCTAACTATCTTGACTTGGCCAATGTCAAGTACAAGCCAAAACATCCTAACTATGGAGGTTAGCCTAGGTGTGCTCCTGCACCATTTTTGTTCTTCCAATTACAAGGTGGGTCATGACAAGGTGGTCATTGTTATTTCACCACATTATAAGTCTTTTATTATGTGCTATGGGTTTGATTCGACTTTGGAACTAGTATATATCATCATGTCAATTAATAACCATTCTATTTCAGATCAATAGTGTTTAAGCTTCCAATGTTTGTAGTGATTAATGATATTTGTGGTGATCGATTGGCAATCCATTATTCCCTGCCACTTGGATGATTTTTAGAGACATTAATATACTTTTTGTGGCCTCGTAAAAATAAATATTTAGGTAGAGGCTTTTCTATTCCAAACTCATTTTTATTTAGGTCTACTAATGTCTTTATATTTATTGTTAATTCCATGATTACATTACAATATTTTCTCTTGTGCCTCTTATTAATATATACCAATTTTACCTCTCCCTTAAGGTACCTTGTCAGACAGTTATCTTGTCAATTTTAGAAGTGAATGGAAAAAGTATCATGTATGACCACAAAAGACATTATTATTTTTAAATAATTCATTTTTTACTCATCCAACCATGATGAACCACATTCAATGGGTCTAGAATCAAGAGTGTCATATTACTCAACACTCAAGTTATCTTTCTTATTGTAATCATGCTATTGAATACGCGTCATTCTTTATCTAGATTTATAGTTACTAAATATCTATTATGTTTTGTAAGTGTTCCTATGAGGCTACCACCTTTCATCTATACTATTCCACATAAGCTATAGTATCCAGCCCCTTCTCTCCAAGCTTCTAGATTAGGGTTTTAATACTTAAATGTATATAGTGGTCAATCACCTTTCTTTGTGTATCCTACAAGATTATCAAAAATTCCCAAGATCTAAATTTTTTTCATTTTCTTTTATCGATTGTCCAGCTAGAATGTACTAGTTTTGTTAAGTCAATATTTAATGTAGAGAACATTATCATTGTGTTAGAAGACATGGAATGGGCCTTCTTGTCTAGACAAATTGATATCTTCCTTAAAATTGAATTTTCCAAGGTCTATGACCATATTGAATGACCTTTTATTTTTTTCATACTGGGTTCCCTTTGTTTTAGCCTCCCATTTTATCTAGTATATGAATATTCTCATTATTGACATATGTACATGTATCACTATCCATAGATACCAAACTTTGGCTTATGGGGTTTTTCAAATATATTCTCCAAGGGTGTCATTTTCATCCTTCTTTGCATTTTTTGGTCCTAACAACTTTTGACATTTGTTAGAAAACTATATCTTCATTGAGTTAGTTGAGGGAATTTTATTTCTTAATTCACCTTTGTGTCTTTTTATTGACCCTTTTGTGGACGATTCTTCAATTCTGAACCTAATTAAAGAGGACCACAATGTGAAGTATGTTTTTTAGTGCCTTGACACTTTTTTATTTGCCTCTAGTTATGTTATTCAATGACATTAAACATAGTTCTACCAAAAATCATTCCACATAGTTCCATCGTAGATGTCCCACTATGCATGGAGGTAGATGAGGCATTGTGAAATATTTCATTTTCTTGGCTTTCTATTTTCTTTCTAGGACTCTCTTGTAGACCTTTGGAATGCACACATTTCTAGAATTTATTAAAGAATAACTTATTATATAACCAAGAAACTCTCTTGGCCAAAAAAAATTTAAGCATGCTCTAAAACCAATGTGGCCACCCATATCTAGTATTTATCTAGTTAGACTCACTCAAAGGCCTCTAGTTGGGTGATTTTTATGGGTGTCTTTTGTTGCATATTATGGTTTTCATAGAGCTTCCTTGGTTTTTTTTTGTCTCCCATATGACTATAGTAACTTTGTGTTTCTTTATACTTAGAAGAAGGGTCTATCATTTTATGTTAAATGTATAAGTTGTACCATTTTGGCAACCAACCCTAGAAAATCCTTCTCTAACATTATATTTTTAAAATATTTTCAATCAACATGCCTTCTTAGAAATAAATTGACTTTCAAATCCTTTTGGTAACATTATATGCCATTCATATTGAACATACTTTTGTGACCAAAAGTATTTGGTGTGCTTGGGAAGTTGTCAAACACTAGCTTTGGTGGCTAGGTCAAACTTTTAGTGTAACAGTTAATTCAACTAGAACAATATTTACCACTCTTGACTCATTTAAGAATAAGGGCTGCGTTTCAAGATTAGTACCTATTTTTCCAACTAGGTCAATGGACCTTTGGATTAGTCATGTTTTCTCTACCTCTCAATATGGTGCATAATATAGTTGTTCACATGGTCAATCCCTAGTGAAAATATTGGAAATAGTTCACCAATACCTCTATTTGTAGCTACAAATTGTAGTTAAACTATCATTAGCTAGATCTCCATGTGTTCCTATGGTTCCTGCACTAAATATTTGATGGCATTTGTAGTTCCCTCGACCCATTTGGAATCATAAATTCCAAAATATTTGGTCTATAATTATTGAGCCTAAGCTCACCCATTTTACCAGGTATACTCATTTCCAAGGCTTTCCTTTGAGCTTCCACCTATTGCATATAGTTATTGTTACCCAAATTTCCCATTATGTCAAATTTTGGCTTCAAGTGGAGTAAATGAGGCTCCCACAAGGGTAGAGCCCAACTTGTATGGTTTCTATCATGTCTCCTAGTCTTTTCCTTTCTCTCATCGTGTTTTCTAGGTCTCATTTTGTCTTTGTTCATGTCTTGAAGCCCTAGCTATAAAAAACCCTTTGATTTCATGTTTAAATCCTAGCTCGTTCATGACGTTCTCTAATTATTCATTACCTTTTTTTTGAGTGACTTAAGTTTCTTATGAGTCATGTGCGCATTAATATTTCCTTCTTTATGTCTTAGTCACGTAACCCAGGAGGAATATTCCACATCATTTATCCACTTAACACAAACCATTGATTCAAATCTTGATCATGTGTTGTGCATGAAGTCACATAATAAAATCAGAGTTAGTCAAATTATTTCAAGATTCAGTGACTCAATCTATCTTTTGATCTCCAGATAAACATAGAGTTGAACTCAAGTTTGAATTTTCCTTCAGTCGTGTGATCTCTGAATGGGATCAGAGTTAAGTTATTTCTTATGAGATTAAACATGGACTGTTGATGCATATCATATCATGTGGCTTGCGGTAGATCTTGTGATAAACCAGGGGTCAAGGAATTCCTTTCACAAATTTGAGATCCCTTTAGTCACGAGATCTCATAATCTGACTTAGAGTTAAGGTCTGGTTTGATTTTTCCTTAGTTGTTGAATCTCTAGATGGACTTGAGGTTAAGTTATTTGTTCTGAGATCACGTGCATATCATTAATGCAAATATGATCCTATGACTTGTGCTAGATATCTAGATAAATTTGAGTAAGAGATTTTCATTCAGTGACTTAACGTAGACTGTTAATCTCATCCCAGATGTGTGGCTTGTTCTGGATCTCGAGACAAAGTCAAAGCTTAGAAAAGATCAAAATATTAAGCACATATCATCGATTATGTTTTGATCTTGTGGCTGCCGTAAAGTTGCATGATAAACTCTGGGGTAAGAAAATAATCTTGTGACTTGAAGTATTCTTTCAGTCGTAGAATCTCTCAATAGACTGAGGTTAAAATTAAGTCAAGTAAAGTTAAATATGGGCCCACCAAGTTGAAATTGTGATCATTGATCATGTTCTAATCCTACGGTTTGTGTAATGTCTCACAATAAACCCTTGAGTTACCTTTTCATCCAGGGACTTGGAGTTTCCCTCAGTTTCAGAATCTCAAAATAGATCATGGTTAAGGTAGGTTAAGTCAAGGTGAATTTAGGGTTTGCAATGATTAAAGATGAGATGTTGATTAATTTTTTATTCTTATGGATGGCGTGTAATCTCGCAATAAACCCTGAAGTTGGAAAATCATCCCACGACTTGGAGTTTCTTTCATTCGATGAATCTCTAAATAGATCATGGTCAAGGTAGCTAGAGTCAGGTTATTTTTAGAGTTTGCAAAGATAAAATCATGGTCGTTGATGCTTGGATGATCCTGGGGCTGGTGGTAGATCTCTGAATGAAAGCATGGTTAGGCCAGATACATAGAGACTAAGAGATACGCTCAGTTGCATGATCTTGGAATGATCATATTTGTAATAAAGTTAAAGTTGAGTTATGATCTAAGCCATTGATCGCGTTTTGATCTTGTGGTTCTCTCATAATCTCACAATAAAATGAAATATTCTTCTATTATCTTGAGATTAAGTGTAGATTATTGATCTTGGTTCCAATTTTGTGGCTGGTGTGTGATCTCCCAATATAAACTTAGGGTTAACCAAATGATCTAGCAACTTGGAGACATGAAGTGTTTCAAACACTCAAGGTTAAAGATGAGTCAAATCAAGGTTATGGCTAAGGTCAGAACTAAGGGTAAAGATCGAGCAAGTCCTATTTGATTGAGTGGTATGCACAAAGCCTCAATGCAAAGATGCTTGAAATCTAATGATCAAGGCATTATGCTGAGAGGACATGTGGCATTGATGACATCTGTTAGAATGAATTCAAAATAACTAAGAGAGGGGTGAATCAGTTATCCTCAAGTCTATATGTGACCATTAAAAATTTATAGCAATTTGAACAATTCAGATCTGCTCGGTAGAAATAATACAAAAGTGCCTAGTTTATTGTTCTAATGAAATAAGCTTGCATAAAATTTAATAGTAAAACACAACATAAGCATTCACACATTTTGACACCCTAATTTAACATGGAAACCCAATATGCAAAAAAACACTGGTAACATGCTACCGAAATTTTACTCTTCTAAAGTGAGCTCTGTTAGGAGCCAACCCTGTTAAAGGTTACAAAACACACAATCAAATGTGACCTGGTTAAAGAATTTAATCACCCTGTCAGGAGTAGCCTTGTTAGAGGACTTAGAACATTCCAATATGAATGTCACCTTGCTCAAAGGATTTATACAATGACTATTAGGTCAACCTAGTTAAAGTATTTAAACTAATACAATGGTTAGAAAGAAATTAACAGGTTTGATCTGATTCATACAACTTACTTTGCAATCCAAATATAATTCAGCTCTTATGCTAATTTACTTAGTGGCCTCCATTCTCATTTCAATCTTCATATTTTATTGGAAATCTGTCAAGCAATCTCTCTCTCTGCTTCTCAACTTAGCCTTCTTTGCTAAATCATGTCAGTCAGATAATTAACCATGCAATCCTCTTGCATACTCTGCATACACACCTCTCTTCATGAATAACCCCTTGATTTTATCAAATTCCTCTTCATCTAGGTCAGACAAATCTTTTTCCACTTAATCAATATTGTAGATCTTAGGTTAGGTCAGATCCAACGGATCTTTCCATCATTATATTTAATTTATTTCTCTAATACAATCACCAATTAAATTTGGAATCCATGTGTTAATAATAGTTTCCCATGCATTTAACCAATGTGGACCAAAATTAATTATCCATAATAAACTTTACATATTTCAATAAATTCAATTATGTCAGCCAGAGATCTCAAATATCATTGATTACCAAAATATTGTTGCTCAGCCAGCACTGTGTTCTTCTACTAGGCATCAACTTTGCTTTTCTCGGCATCAACTTCACATTGCTTAGCATCAAATTCTCAGTGAAAGATAGACAACATATCATTTTTCCAATGTGCAAAATGATCAAGTACCCTTGTGTTTACCCATAACTCAATTTTTTTCCTCGGTAATCTTGTTATCCTTTTCTTCACATCAATAGATATGGTACTCAAATAGATAGCAATAGTTTCACCAGTTAAGGTTTGACATCAATGACAAAACAATAATTGTTTCCTTTGTAGCTTTCCAAACAATATTTCCAACAAACTCCCTCTTTGGCATTGATGACATCACTAAACAATAAAGTAATAATTTTCAACCATAGTTACTATACAATCCAAATAGTCTGCATGTGTTCCTTGATATGAACAAATCTTCAATAATGTCCTTAGCTTCATTCTAATTCTCATCTTGTAAAACATTTTCTCCCTCTGTGTCTATGATCACATTGATGTTTTTATATTTTTGTTCATCAACCTATTTTTCAGTAAATTTCTCCCTCTATCATTCTCAGTATATTTCTCCCTCTTTGGCAACAATGCCAAAGACATTGTCATCTTCATCATGCACATTCTTCTATTCTAAACTCTGTATCATGTTGTTCCTATCATCTTTCTTATGATATATTTTCTTTTTCTATCCTTGTATGTCTTTCACAACTTTAGGAAGCATCCTAAAGTGTGACTCCTGTGCATCAATGTGAAAAATATTCTAAATATAAAATTTAATGCAATAGTACTTGTTAGGGATTTTTCTTGTATGAATCACAGTGCTTGAAATGACTACTTGAACACCATGCCTTCTAATACTGATTCAGAGACAAGAAAATCCTAATTGCTAAGGACTGGATAAGGTCCTTCTTCATT
>MU223442.1:1579170-1593418 GCA_018584345.1 Thuja plicata | reverse complement strand
CCTAATTGCTAAGGACTGGATAAGGTCCTTCTTCATTTTTGAGCTCCACATATACTCAGGCAGGTTTTACCTCTTATGATTGCTGTTTACACAGTATGTATTAATGTGGACACTGATTTTCTATGTACCTTTGTTAAACCAACTTATAAATTACCTTGCAAATGACCAAGCATAACCAGATGCAAGATTTAACCATACAAACCATGGTTTTAAATATAACAAGAACCAGTGATACAAGGATTTTTATCCTTCTTCCTTTTATTATAGGAGGGATAACCTAATGATCCACTCTTCAAGGGATTAACAAGCTGAATAGTATCCTGCTGATACAAATCCTTATGAGTTCAACTTATTTTTTCTCAGTAACAAAATTATGTTTAATTGAAATGATTTTTGATATTGGATGAGGAACAGACTGCAAACTATATTCTAGACCAGTGCCTATCCCTTGGGAAAAGAGTCAATGAAAACATGAGTCAACAAAGATAAACTAATAGAGATACTATAGAGTGCCTTACAAACTACATGCAGTTTAGATAGAGTGCCTTACAAACTATCCTCTCATATACGTACATCTGCATCAAATCCTTATCACAATACTTTTCTCTCTGAAATCATCTATGAAACTTAGTCCTCTCCTTGAAAGGAACTCATAAATAATTTGAAAAACTACCTTATAGCTGGTGTATTTCAAATGCCTTACAAGTGAAACACACTAGATCACAAATAGAATGCAAAGAGACAAGATAAGATGAAAGAGGGAGAACCACACTGTATTCTATTACTGTATTCTACTTCAACACATCCAAACAGTAAGCTTTCATGAATATACAAAGACACAGAAGTATAACTTACAATAAAATTTCCACAAGACCAACAGGGACCTGCTCTAGGCATCTATAGGAAAAAAACAAAACAGAGCAGAGGAAAGGAACCCTTACAACTGAGAAAAGAAAGAAAGATATAGAAGAGAAGAAACCCTAAAAACTATGTCTGGCAAACCCTTGTCCTTCTCTCAAATCTGATTTTTACTCATTCCTTCTTTTCAAAATATCTAATTGATTTAATCAATTTTCAACTCCACTTGTCTAAGAAAATATCTGATTTTATCCTTTGCAAATCTCCTTCATTCGCCCACTGAAAAAGTCCATCAAATCTGATTCCATTTGCAAAATATCTTTGAAAATATGATAAAATATCTGATTACTAGACTTCCCAGAAAGCTCTTTCAAATCTAACTTGTGCAATAAAATATAAAAACATTTGTCTTATTTTCCTTTGTGCAAATCTGATTTATCCTCTGATAAATATCTCCCCATAAACTCATCTGTCAAGTCTCAAAAAACAAATAAATATATTTGTTCCAGTTATGCAAACTTAACCTTTATTTCTCATTCCAAATCTGATCTCACTGGCAAAAATCTGATTTCCAGTGTCTTCAAAAACCTCCAGGAATAAACATATAAAATTTGCAATAAAACTATTAAATTCCCTATTAAAATTAACACTATGCACATTTTAAACTCTTTGAAAATCTCAGATTTATGCATATTTTGCCTAGAAATTGCCATATTTTGACAAGTGGAATCTTCTTATTCACTATCATAAACTGGTCTTTAACTCATTTTTAACCTCAGTCACATTCGGCGACCATGCGACAACCAAGAAATCAAAGTCGTGAGCCAATTTTAACTCTACATTCAACCCTGGGTGACCTTGCAACTGGCATCCGGTGGCTTGTCCTCATCTGGTGACCATGCGACCAGCGGCAATTTCCTCATCATGACAACTTTCCTTTCTATCTGGCTACTTCACGACTAACCGCTAGCGGTTAGTCGCCAAGTCTCGGCGGTCAATTTTGATGTCTCGCGACTGTGTGACTAACCGCTAGTGGTTAGTTGCTAGGTCTCTGAATTTTGGCGGTTATCCTCAAACTGTCTCTCGATTGGGCGACCGAAGCCTTCGGCGACTGGGCGACCAAGCACTTCTCGCAACTTTGCGACCAACAGCTTCTGTCCATTTTCCTCAAAATTTGATTTCCTTCATTTTTGGGCACAAAAAATGAGGCAGTTGGATGGCTGGGCACACATGGATAGCCTCCTCTTCAACTTCAAATTCATATGTTCTTGTTTTTGCATATAAAGCCTTCAGAATGCCTCCATGGGAACAATGTGGGATATATCATCTCATGTTTTAAAGCCATTTTCGGATTTTGTCTCAAAAAACTATGTATGGCCTATGCAAGTTGACCTCCAGCCCCTAGCAGCTCACCAAGAGCCTCTGGACTTCTTATTTACATTGAAAGTTAGTATTTTAGCTTATAAATATCAAAAAATGCTACTGCCCAGCCAATGTGGGACAAAGGAAATACATAGTTTCTCATTTTCCTGGGTTTTTCCTGAGTTCTACTCATTAATGGAGCTGTTTGAATGTGAATGAACAACACCAATGGCCTCCATGGACCAAGGCACCCCCTGCTATGGAGTGATATCTGCAGATTAAATTCAAAGCCTTTGAAAAACATACCTCAAATGCACCTCAGAAACAAACTTCAGAAACATTCAACCTTCTATACATTGCGCAGGCTCTGACTCTGTGATTTCAGAGGATGCCAAACACTTGGAAATCTAGTCTTAAACATTGTTAAACCCTTCAACATGCTGTGAATGTTGTTCTTTGGTTTCAAATCTACAAAACATACTAAACATCATTCCCCAATATCTGCGCAAACTTCTCTTTGCAGAAGACTATGCACTTAAAGTCTTTGGTCAGTCCTCCTCTGGCAGCATAGGCTTCTTTATTGTCTGAGCATTTACATATTACATTGGCCCCTGCTCCATTGCATTGGAATTGTCCCTCATGGCGTCAGTTGGATGCTAAACATTTAGCAATGTTGGCAACCTTTCTTTCCTTACTATCTATGCAGACATCTCTTTGGCTATATTATTGTTTAAACATTCTAAAGAACATATGTATTGTCATTGCTTTGCTGTTCAAAATCTTTGAAATTCCCATCTTAATCCTTTCCCGGCATGCTGCGCAGGATCCATCTCTCCTTTGATATGTTTGCAAACTTCATTGTACTATGTCTGGTCTCTTCTCCTAGTGCAGGCTGCTGATTGCATTAACTTGGAAGTTTCTTCACTAAACAAAAATTTCATTCACCATATAAATCAACGCAGACTCTCAACAATGAAGAATACACTTTGTAATGTTTAAAATTTCCTTTAAACCTCCATAAAACTTGGCGCTGACTCTCTGCAATCTCCACTCTAGATTTTCATGGCATCTGCAATGGGGTTTTGACTCCTCCATTCTCCCCAAGAGATGCTCATGACAATATATTTTTAGATTTTATTTTATCTATTTTCAACTGCTTAAATAAAACTCCCCCAAATGCCACGCTGAAACTTGGCACCTTGTTTTAATTTTCATTTTTTTCTCTTTTTTAAAAAGAAAACATCAATTCCAAACGCTGACATCCATAGGTCATCTTCGCAGATTCATTTCATTCAATGTCTACAGTTTATACTGTTTAAAATGCCCTCCAATATGTTCCTACACAGCCTCCGTACTCACTGAATCGGTCTTCTTCATTCCCATCTCCTTTTAATAATGTGCAGAATAGACTTTGTCATTGTGAAGATGTGCCTTCTCCATGCTGATCACCAATAGGAGACTGATGAGATTGGGCTTTGTATTTATGGACTGGCAATGTATTTATCTCTGCATCACTTATTTAATGAACTGTAGGGGGATTGTCCAAGTTTACTGCTCTCAATGCATCATAATCTAAGCTGTGAAATTCCCGGTCAAGTAGAGCAAGCTGAAGACGAATACCCTGTAGCCAGCCTCTTGTTGCAAATTCTATGGAAGGTGGCTTGTGTATTAAGCTTGGAGCTACATTATGTTATTCTTATTGTGTGCCTCTTTATAACTTTATGCAGACAATTCATGGTCTTCCTTATGAATAATGACTAAAGTATCATTCATGCCACCCATTTCAACCTCTTCAGATTGCTAAAATGTAATCTTCAGTGCACCTATGATCTCAAATCACTTAATAGGTGATCACTTAAAACCAAACTTTTCACTTTTGCAAATTGGTCTCGTAAACATCAAATGGCCTCGAGAACTGGCATTGAAAATTGACTGAAACAAGTAATTTGACCCCGGCACTCGGCAAAATGATTCATTGATCACCATTGAATACATATCCAAAAGGACTTCACCGAATTCATCTTCAGGCACTAGATATTATAGTGCAAACTTAGCCCTTCCAGAAGACTACATAAGTACAAATGCAGAAACAACATAAATCCCTTTTAGATCAATCATTGCAAAATAAGTAAATCATAATCCAAAACTTCCCCATGAAGTCAGATAGTACATTGATATGCAATGAGCATGATGCCTTGATTGGTTCCTGAAAACATCCTTCAGACAGAAAGTTATCACTCATACAAAATGGTCATTTTGCAAACTTAAATCTTTTCCGCACTACAAACTGAACAAACCGCCTCTGAAAATGAATTCGCAAATCCATAAAAAAAAATCTTTCAGAAGCTCAACCTCTGGAGCCTGATTTAATGCTAGATGTGGAATGTGAATCCCCGGTTGTCTTCTTCTAAAAACCTACAACTGAACTCATACCACTCTGCAAAGATAGCACCTTAACACTTTTCTGAACTAAAACACAGTGAGAAAGTAGAAACTGAATCTGGAATCAGCGAAGCAAAGTGATCAACTGGATTGATCAAAGTTTGGAAATATTCAGAGGAGTTCATTCCTAGGTCTATAATGCAAATCCATATTCAATTATGTCTGACCTTGAATGGGGTGCAAATGGGGAAAGGACAAAGTATGCCATTTAATTCTGAATTCTACAATTTCAATGAAACTCTAATAAATTGGAAACGGAAAGGCTCTGGCAAAGTGGACAAATGGATTGGTAGGAGTCTATAAATATTTAGGTAGGTACACTCCTATGTTTACAATATTAGGGACAACTCAATTATCCAAAATGTTCACCCGGGTACAGACTTTCAAAAGCTCAAAGTAGGTCACTTACCAATTCTGCACTTGAATACACAGGAAATCAGAATTAATCACTATCAAAATGGTTCTTGAAAACTTGTCATCTAATTTCATAAAGATATACAGACTGGAAAATATAGAGTGTGTGACCACTGGAACGCAATACAAAAGGAATTTTCTCAATTGGGTGAATTGGTCAAAAGTTATAACATGTCAAAATGGGCTATTCAGATTTCTAGGCAGAACAAAAATGCAAACAGTTCTGAGCAACCAACTTTGGGAAGTATGAAAACTTATCAAACGGATTTGGAATGACCTAAGATTTAAATATAAGCTCTTTGATATGTATGATAAACATTCCCAAAATTATGGCTTATGAAATTTAACAGGGTGTAAGATATTTAGAAGCAAAGTAGGCTCCGGACAGCAAATTGACAATTAGCAAAGTGCAGAATTAGGTGACCCCCTCAAAATGACTACTCCCTAAACATGTCAGAACTAAAATTCAGGAGCTGAGACCCACTGCATACATCAAATGAAAGGCAGTAAAACCTCTACCAAATTTGTACCTTATGAAAATCATATGGGCACTTTTTCCAAGCACTCAAACAAAATTCAAGGGTATTCACTTTTTCTCAACTGAAAAATTTAACATGGTCACTCCAAATTTGTTCCAAATTTAGGAGCACCAACAGTACCATTATGAACTAATTAGCCTCAGTTAGGGGAATGACCCCTAATTTTCCTCATAGATATTCATGATCATCCTTGAGTAGTTCCTTTGTAAATATGTTAGCTAACAGTTCCTTAGTGTTCACATACTCCATTCTCACTTCCTTATTTCGAACTAGCTCCCTCAAGTAATGATACTTGATAGCTATATGCTTGTCTTAGAGTGCATTATAGGTTTTTTTGAAATATTAATGGCACTCATGTTATCACAATATATTACAAATGGTTCTTTGATCTCCTCTTTCATACCTTTTAGTATTATGTTTATCCACACAATATTAGAGAAATTAACTGATGTTGCCACATACGTGGCTTCAGTTGTAGATGTTGAGGTGCAGTTCTCTTTCTTTCTTGTCCATGAAACTAATATTTTTCCCAAAATAAATGCTCCTCTTGTGGTGCTTTTTCTATCATCAACATTTCCAGCCCAATCAGAATCAGCATAAACTCTGAGTTCAAATTTATTATTCCTTTTGTAATATAGACCATATTCATCTGTTCCTTTCAAATATCTCAGAATATTTTTTACTGCCATCATATGAGTTTCCTTGGGATTGGCAAAAAATATAGTAACAATTCCAACAACCAATGCAATATCAGGTCTACTATGTACAACATATTGCAGTTTTCCAATCATTGATCTATACAATGTTTTATTTACTTCTTTTGTCTCATCATTTTTGGTTAACTTTTGTCTAGTAGCCATGGGTGTACTCAGTGGTTTTGAATCTTCCATACCAAAAAATTTTAGTATCTCTTTGACATATTTGGATTGAGTAATATAGATACCATTATTCATTGATATATTTGTAAGCCAACAAATTTTTTTTTATCTCACCAAACATAGACATCTCAAATTTACTTTGCATCTCCTTTACAAATTCTTGGCATGACACATCTTGTCCACAAAATATAATGTCATCAACAAAAATTTCAGCTAATAAAGTACCTTTACTTTGCTCTGTCTTCAAATACAGATTGATGTTTTCATTGGTTCTTACAAATCTAATCTTCATCAAATAGCTGTGCAATCTCTCATACCATGCTCTGGGTGCTTGCTTCAGTCCATAAAGTTCTTTGTGTAATTTATAAACCATATTTCTCTTTCTTGGGTAAACAAATCCATCAGCTTGTTCTTCCTCTTCTAATATCCCATTTAGAAATGTTGACCTCACATCCATTTGATAGACTTTAAATCTTTTGTAGGTTGCATATGCAAGTAAGGTTCTTACACCTTCCAATCTTGGAACTGGAGTGAATGTCTCTCCATAGTAATTTCCTTCCTCTTGTGCATAACCCTTGCATACTAGTCTAGCTTTATTTCTTGTTACCTCTCCATGTTCATTCAGCTTGTTTCTGAATACCCACTTGGTACCAATTACATTTTTATCATTCGGCCTCAGTAGAAGTGTCCAAGTATTGTTCTTTTCAATCTGTTCAATTTCTTTGTTCATGGCTTGAATTCAGTCTTCATTGTCTAAGGAATCTTTTACTGTTTTAGGCTCAAAATCACATAATAAGAAGGTATCTTCTCTCAATTTTCTTCTTGTCATGACTGTAGAATTCTTTGCTCCTATGATTTGGTTAGTTTTATGGTTCCTTCTAACATACTTCACCAAAGTAGGTTCTTTCTGTGCTTTAGATTGATCATTCATGTTTAATTTAGGTTGAAACTATGACTCAACATCTCCATCAGATAGCTTGGTAGTCATCCCTTGTTGTCTAACAATTTCATTCTGTGACTCGGCAGGTATGAACTGTTGCTCTGAAACCTCATTTTTAGTTTTAGATAATTTGTTAGAATCTTCCTCATCAGGATAGGTGAATGATTTGTAACTCTCAGGCTCAATCATGCTTTCAGCTTCATTTCTTTCTACATATTCATCAATTCTAACATTTACACTTTCCACAATTTTGTTAGTGTTAGAATTCAAACATTTGTATGCTTTACTTTTAGTTAAATATCCAAGATATATGCCTTCCTCACCTTTAGAATCAAGTTTTCCATTTCTTTTATCCTTTAGTGTGAAGCATCTACTTCCAAAAACTTTAAAATATCTTACACTAGGTGCATATCCATACCATAGCTCATAAGGTATAGTATTTGTACCTTTCTTGACTTGTACTCTATTCAAGGTATAGACTGTTGTACTTACAACTTCTCTCCAATATTTTTGTGCAACATTTTTCTCCATCATTAGTGTTATGGCACAATCCATGATAGATCGATTTCTTCTTTCAGCTATACCATTCTGTGGTGGTTTCCTAGAAGCGGACATCTATCTCTTTATCCCTCTATAATTGCAAAACTTGTTAAACTCATTAGAAATACACTTTCCTCCTCTGTCAGATCTTAGACATTTCATACTTTTTCCTGTCTCCTTTTCAACTTTTGCCAAGTACCACTTAAACAACTAAAATGCGTCAAATATTTCTGTAAGAAACATAAAAGTCATCATTATAGAGTAGTCATCAACAAATAAGATAAAATATTTGTCTCCACAGTAACTTTTCTCACCAATAGGTCCACAAAGGTCAGTATGAACCAATTCTACAATATCCTCAGAAGTATGAGTTTTACTCTTGAAACTAGATTTAGTCATCTTTCCCAATTGACATTGCTTGCACATTGCATTTTAAGGTTTCTTTAACTTAGGCAACCCTATAACCTTTTTCAATTTTCTTATGCTTACCAAGTTATCAAAGTTTACATGACACAACCTTTTATGCCATAACCAAACATCACTATATTATTTAATCAAGCACGCCTCAATAGTTAAATCCAGATAAAATAAGTTACCTTTTGTCTGGTCACCACTTCCAACTAATTCTCCATTGGCATCACAGATCTTTTCTTTCCTATGATGGAATTCAACTTTGTAACCAGAAGTATGAAGTTGTGCAACACTCAATAAGTTATACTTAAGATCATCAACCCAATATAGATCATCACATCTAATTTTTTCAGTTAATTGAATTGATACTTTCCCTTTAACATGACATGGTGTATCATTTCCAAAATTAACATAACCACCTTTACATTGATCTAAGGTTTTAAATTTATCTTTATCACCGGTCATGTGATGTGAACAACTAATATCAATAATCCAATGATCACCTTTACTCATATATGAAATTAGTGTAGTTTTCTCATCATCATCAAAATCATCTTTCATTGCAACATACACAACTTCTATATCATTTTCATTGGATTTATCAGATTCATTGTCAAAACCTTCTTCATCTATATAGAAATATTTCTTAACTTTGTATTTTTAATCCTTATACTTCCTGAGGTCTCAGTCATCCCTTTTTTCTTTATACTTGTTTTCTCTTCTTTCATATTTTTCATTCTTATCAGGACATCTTGCAGTAATATGACCAACTTTGTTACATGAAAAACAAATAATAGGAAGTTTACCTCTGAATTTTCCTTTTCCTCTAGATAGTCTTCTTTCTATAAGTGTTTCAAGTTCTTCTAGATCATCATCAGAAGTGTCATTGTTACTATCCACACATTTCTTTCCTTTGTTTAATTTGTTGAGGACCATCTAGGACTTGAATGCAGATTCAATAGCTTGTGGGGTATAGTTATCAGAATTTGACATCTCAAATGCAGTAAGTCTGCCTACCAAACTTTCCAAAGTCAAATTGTAGTTAGGAGTACATCTCAATTCTTGAATTGTAGATACTCTAATATCATAAATAGGAAGAATTATTCTTAGTACCTTTCTCATGATGGTTTTATCATCAATGGTTCCTTTAGCTCCTCTAATAGAATTTACAACTTCCTTTACTCTACCATAATATTGAACTATATTTTCTCCTTCTTGCATTTTCATTTCATCAAACTTACCTCTCAAGCTTTCAGATTTGGCTCTTAGCACACTGTGTTACCTCCATAGATGGTTTCTAGGGCATCCCACATTTTCTTTGTTCTTGAATAGTCTTTTATGTCTTCAAACTCATGATAGTTCAAGGATGATGCAATCTCCAACATTGCTTGATTATGTTCTTTCTTTTCTCTTAACTGTGCAACATTGAGATCTCTTGTAGGGGATACATATTCTTGATCAACATAATGTTTAGAAAAATCACCAACACCAACCAAGTGAAATTTCATCAAACTTTGCCATGCAGTAAAGTTATCCTTGTCCAACTTTGGTACCTCCCTTTTTATACATCTTGATCTTTTGCTCCAAGTACCTTCAAACTATTTTCAAGAGAACTAAGCTCTGATACCAATTGTTAGAATGAATTTATAATAACTAAGAGGGGGGGGGGGGGAATCNACTAAGAGGGGGGGGGGGTGAATCATTTATCCTCAGGTCCAGATGTGCCCATTAAAACTTTATACCAATTTGAAAAATTTAGATCTGCTCGAAAGAAATAATACAAAAGTGTGTTGTTTACTGTACTAATGAAATAAGCTTGCATAAAATTTAATAGTAAAACCCAATATACGCATTCACACATTTTGACACCATGAGTTAATGTAGAAACCCAATATGGGAAAAACCACTAGTAACATGCTACCAAATTTCACTCTTCTAAAGTGGCCTCTGTTAGGAGCCAACCTTGTTAAAGGTTACAAAAGACACTGTCAAATGTGACCTGGTTAACGGATTTTATAACCCTGTAAGGAGTGGCCTTGTTAGAATACTTAGAACATTCCAATCTAAATGTCACCTTTCTCAAATAATTTATACAATGACTGTTAGGTCAACCTGGTTAAAGGGATTTAAACTGATACAATGGTTAGAAAGTAATCAGCAAGTTTGATCTGATTCATACAACTTACTTTGTAAACCAGATCTAATTCATCTGTTATGCTAATTTAATAGGTATCCTCCATTCTCATTTCAATCTTTAAATATTCTTGGAAATCCATCATGCAATCTCTTTCTCTACTTCTCTGCTTAGCCTTCTTTGCTAAATCATGTTAGTCAGACAATTAACCTTGCAATCGTCTTACATACACTGCACACACACCTCTCTTTATGAATAACCCCTTGAGGTTAGCATATACCTTTTCATCTAGGTTAGACAAATATTTTTCCGCTTAATCAAGATCATAGATCTTAGGTTAGGTCAGATAAAAAGGATCTTTCCATCATTACATTTTATTTATTTATCCAAAAAAATCACCAATTAAATCTTGAATCCATGTGCTAATAACGGTTTCCCATGCATTTAATCAATGTGGAACAAAATTAATTATCCATAATAAAATTCACATATTCCAATAAATTCAATTATGTTGGCCAGACATCTCAAATCTCATCAATTACCAAAATACTATTTCTCGGCCAACACTGTGTTCTTCCGCTCGGCATCAACTTTTCTATTCTCGGCATCAACTTCTCAGTGAGAGATAAGCAACATATCACTTTGCCAATGTGAAAAATGATCAAGTACCCTTGTGTTTACCCATAACTCAACCATTTTCCTTGGTCTTCTTGTAATCCTTTTCTTCACATCAATAGAAATGGTACTCAAATAAAGAGGAATAGTCTCTCCATTTAACGTTTGACATCAATGACAAAACAATAATTGTTTCCATTTTACATTTCTAAACAATATTTCCAACAATCAGTAAAGTTAAAGTTGAGTTATGATCTGAGCCATCGATCATGTTTTGATCTTGTGGTTCTCTCATAAATTCACAATAAAATGAAATACTCTTCTATTTTCTTGAGATTAAGCGTAGATTGTTGATCTTGGTTCCAATCTTGTGGCTGGCATGTGATCTCCCAATATAAACTTAGGGTTAACCAAAATATCTAGCAACTTGGAGACATGAAGGATTTGAGACACTCAAGGTTAAAGATGAGTCAAAGCAAGGTTATGCCTAAGGTCAGAACTAAGGGTAAAGATCGAGAAAGTCCTATTTGATTGAGTGGTATGCGCAAAGCCTCAATGCAAAGATGCTTGAAATCTTATGATCAAGGCATTGTGCCGATAGGACATGTGGCATTGATGACATCATGGGTCCTAGTAAGGAAGATCTAATGGTGGACCTAATCCCTTGATGGTCAAGATGAGGAAAGTTAATCTTTGAGGCATTGCATGAGGATACCATGTGTTGATGACCAAATTTGAGCTCAAAGAAGGAATGAAGATAAAGATAGATTGATAGTTGTGTTGTAAAGATGATAAAGATTCAAATTTGGGTCATTTATCAAGTATTTTGCACCACATGTGACCGTTATAAATAGATATTCAAACATTCAAATATGATTTTCACAGTTTCATGGCGGTGGCGTGCTCTTTCAAGTTGCAGATAAGAGAGATGGGTTGAGCCAACTTCTCTGATCAAATTTATGGTGATTAGAGATATATTCACAATTGTAGCTGATCTTCAGAGATATTTCTTGAGTTCATTAATGAGAAAACTTGATTATTTTAGGGTTTCTTTATTATTTAATGAATATCTATTGTAACCCAAATTCTTCCCTAACTGATCTATGGATTGACTCTTGAGCCTGTGTGCTAGGGGAGGTTGTATATAAGTAGTTTTACAATATTTTTTAGCTAGGTTTTTCAGCTTATGCAAGACTTTCTGTGGCATTCTCTCTACCCTCAGGTTTTAATTAGTTTGTATTTTCTCATTGATTTCTAGATTATGCAAAGAATTTTTGTGATATTTTCTCTATCCATGGGCCTTCTTGTTTATATTTCCCTTATTTGAATTATAATATAGTTGATGGTGTTAGAGAAATATTGAAGTTCTTGAGCCCTCTTTCTTTCTGCATCTTTGTGCACTATTGTGAATGATTTGATTAAGATGATCTTGTGGATATTTTTCAATCCGCTGTCATTTTTTCTTATTCCTGTGGCTATTTACTAGATTGGATGTGTGTTTTCAGGTCATAGTATGTGTTTATTCAGTTGAATATGCTATTTTTTATGAAATCTTCTCTTTCCCTGAATAGCCTCCTTTCATTCTAAACCTCTTTATGAAATACTTATGTAAGCCTATTCAAGATGTTGTGTTCTTCTAGATTCAGGATTTCAAGCTAGTTTTGGTCACTATGTTATGATTCATGTTACCATCGATGTATCACCTTGTAGGTTATGTTTTCTTTTCAGTATTTCCCTTCAATTCTCCTTCTATCTCTTTTCCTTCCAAGTTTACTTTTATGTTTAAAAGTAGATAAGGTGACTATCCAAGAGGAACTGGTCTAGAATCCGGAGGCTTCACTTCAGTAAGAAGAGGTCCCAAAACCTGGACGTGATTCCCATGTTATACTAGATTTTTAGGCTCAAGCATTTAATAGGGTGCAAATTTTAGTGTATAATAATTCTGGCATGCCCGATTAGACACCAAAAAGAAGTTTTTGTTTGACTATGTCATCTCTGATATGCTAATTACATAGTACAGACTACTTGGCTAAACAATTGTCTTAGAAACACATACAATTGGACTTCTATTTCAGGATTGGACACCCTAAATGGCTGCCAAATAGATTATTTAGTCTCATTTAATTATCGAATAGTGATGTAAACTTTGAATGGTATTTGCAAAGTATATGCTTCAAACCTTTTTTATTTTCATGGCTAAACGTATGGAATTGAAATACATTAAGCTTCAAGAAATCTATACTATCTCAAATAAATATGTTTACTCTAAGAAAGTAGTAATCACAAAAAGGAGTTACTCTACTCGCCTATGCTACAGGAACAGTCTACCAATTCTGTTACCAGTGGCTGCAGGAACAACAGAGTTCTAATTACTTCTTAATGAACAAAGAAATAAATTCTAATCTAACAAAGAGATTCACTCACCAAGTGGGCCTCCATGGATGAGTGAATAGAAATGAAATCAAGATAAGAGAATGAAACTCTAATTATGCACTCTATTCATTCATGGAGAAAATATACATGGAAAGTAAAACAGTGTTACAATATCAACTTCTATTTCAGAAAATATATAAACTAACTCGACTCTCCTTAAGAGTTAGAAAAGTTGGCTTATTAAAGAGAAACTACACTACTCCCTAAATATAGAATCACTCCATTAATTAGGATCACTAATGGATACATAATTCTCATAATAGAAAACATCAATCAGCAAGAGTAAGTCTTCAAGTCCTTCCCTAAATATAGCATGTGGTCATTCTAGATATGCGTATTGTGTTTACTAAGTAAATGAATTGACTTGTTCCTCTGCAAAATTCTTGCGGCACACCCTTCTTCAACCGCTTTCTTAATTCTTCAGGCACGATGGTGATTTTGCACTAACGACTATTGTTGTCTCCTTCAGCACCATGATGTTGTTCTTGAATGTGTCATGCCTTGATCCCTACAAAATGGTTAGCATACACAACTTTTGATATATATATATATATACATACATATATATATATATACATACATATATATATGTATATATATATGTATATATCTATATGTATATATATATGTATATGTATATGTACATATATATGTATATATGTATATGTATATATATATATGT
>MU223442.1:1565189-1575743 GCA_018584345.1 Thuja plicata | reverse complement strand
TATATGTATATATATATGTATGTATGTATGTATATATATTATCATTTAATACTAGGAAAGAAGTGTTAGTTTCCATTTGATACTCTTGGACGACGTACGGCTAAAGGAAGGAGACTACCAAAAAGCATAGCATAGGAAATAGGATAATCCATTATCATGCAACTATTGATATCCTGCAACTTCTACCCATCAGTTCCAAGCAAATACACCATGTTCTTTATCATCCATTTACCTACTTATGTCTTGACATATATAAAATATACATATAAAACCATAAGTTTAAAGTATTTGATTTGCAAGCAAACTACTGAAAAAGAAAGTAAGAAACATTTGAAAATATGGCCTTTTAAGAGGCTCATCATTACCTCCAACTGCACTATTGCTTGTCCCCAGCAATCATGAAATTATGGATCCTGGCCCTAAGCCTCAAGTCACTGCCGGTCTTTTCATCTGGTTCATCAACAACATAGTTGAAATACCCATGGTTGTCCCAAAGTCTTTCCCACCTCTGCACTTACTGATTGATATCATGATCTTCTACATTCTCATTTACTTCAAGTAAAGGCTGCAGGACAATAGGAAGTTGAAACCTTAAGGGAATCCAATAATTTAGTTGTTTTCGGCCTAGCATTATAAACAAAGGGGCATGACGAGTGGCAAGAGCTAAATTCTATGGAGAATGAGGTTCCCTAATTTTTAATTCATCGGACATCCATACCCACCTTTGTCTGCAAGCTGTAATCGCAACCTTAATATCCTATGATGAATGTTGTTCCCATTTTGTGTATGCTTTCTCTCTGACTGGAAGGACTTTGTGGGATCCACTAGGATTCATTGTAATTGAGATCCAATCAAGGAAAGTCTGCCTAGAATTTTGAGCTTTAAGTCTCATCATGAGGGGCATATCTATCTCACTACTTCTATATGGGAAATCTTGATGCTCTCTACTAATCTCATTCTTAATCCAAGATATTACTGCCCTTAGCTGAACATCTTCCACGTACATAAGTGAATTCCAATCCCTATTGTCTGGCAGAACAAGATTGTGTAAATACAATTAACATAATAGGTTTTTTATGGACATGGGAGCTAAATGGAAGGCATCATAAAATTCATGAGGTGTATAAATAGAAGGATTCAATCCTTCTACAATCCTATTCAATTGAAAGTTAACAAATTGCTCTTTTAGGAACAAAGCATAAATTGGAGATTGTGACCTACATTCCACTGTTGTGGGAATCCATTTTGTGATCTACTCAATTTCCTCTCCAATACTGCAACCTAATTTGTTTTCAATTCTAGTTGACAAGCCTACTCCTCAATGATCCTTTTCATTTTTACAATTCCCAATTCCGATTATGCCTTTTCCCAAATAAAATTTTTGTATAAACTCAATCCTACTGCTAAAGGTGTGGATAAATATAGTGGTGGCATGGGTCCCTGCTAAAGAATATCAATCCACCCAGATGTAGGTTGAGGGATTCTTACTACTCCATCTTCAATGGAAGTATCCCCTTTTCCTTTGTCATGAGCTTTCATTGAATCATCTGCTTGGCAAGATTCATCAATGGAAGTTTTTCCTCTGCATATGTTAAGGGATTTTATTGAATCATCCACTTGGGATGACTCAGCTACTTTGGCCAATGTGTCCAATCCATCTCTACTCATTTGTTTAGATACCTCTTCAACAATGTCCTCATCAATTATAGGGAATTCATCACAGGGTAGGTTTTTTGAATTGTCATCAATATATTTCCCAATAGAGTTATTAAAAAATCCCTCTATTTCCTCAGAATCTTTATCATGGTCTATGAGGATGTAATCAACTTGTGGGTCTTCCTTACTGATATTAATAGAAATTCCAGCACTCTTCCTGATAGGGGTTTGAAAAGAGCTCAGAGGATCTTTACATTTCTTCTTGCTAGTAGACACCTCCTTCGTAATGGCTACAGGAGGTTCTTCTGGCATTTCCTCCTTGGGAGAGGGAAAGGGTTCCTCAACTAGATTACTAACATCTTCATTAATAGGTGGTTGTTTTTCTAGAATCATACACTCTACCTCTATGATTTTACCTTTATCCTTCAAGGAACAGACCTAGTTTTGTCAAAAGGTGAAGTATCAAGAGTGACATCGGCTTCCCTAGTTTTACCTTTCTTTTTATCAAACATAGGAGTACTAACATTGCAGGCTCTTTCCTAGACAGGGTAGGTTTAGAAGAAGATGCTTCTGGAATAACCTTTATTTTCTATATTACCTTACAAACCCCCATTCCTATGCTAACCCTTCTTCCTACACCCTCACTTCTAGGGCCAAGCACTCTAGGTGTTATTTCCCCCATGGCCAAGAATTTATCCCAGGTCCCAATTAGTTTCTTAATTAATTTCCTTTCTATTACTAATTTGATTAAATAATGATGGAAAATAGATTGAGCTTTTCCTGATTGTACTAGAGATGCTTTCTTTTCATGGCCTATTTTCATGGTGGAGGGTGCTAAAAATCTTTTAATGTAGTCCATGGAGGTACTTGTAATGATCTTCACAAGTGAAGTAGGATATTATGAATGTAACTAGCTGCATATACTCCATGGGTAATGATGTTCTGGAAGTGCCCTATTTCTTATCAACATCCAACCATGGGTCACCATGTAGGGTAAATTGTTCCCTTGCTGAGTGCAAGTCAATATCCTTACTCCATTTTTCTCCTCCCTATGGAAACTTTGAAACTTCTAACATGATGTTCTCTGGGAATTATATCCTTAGACCTTTAACTACTACAAACCCATTGTTCAAAGTATTTAGAAATCGGAAAGCAATTTCTTCATCAAAGCCATTAAGGCTAAGGCAGTAATCCAGCCATTCCCTTCTTTGAAACATTTCACAGGCGGCTGGGTCCCCAAGTAGAACTTGATGATCTATAGGCTCATGCCTCCGAAGGTCTTCACCCATTTTTAATGACAAAAATTGTTCAGCAGAAGCTCCTCACACACTACAAAAAATTGGAAAATGTAGGACTCCTTACGGACTCATGGAGTTTTTTACAATAAAAATTGAAATAGAGAGTATCTTTTAATTCTAGGAAAAGAAGAATTATTTTGAATGGTATTTATAAATACATTCACACATCTTAAGGTCTACCACCCAAAAATGTCACAAAAATATCATTATTAAGTGAACCTTAACTTTTAATTGCTTTCAAATCATGATGACTTAATCATGAAAGGACAGATAAGCTTCTACATGACGGTGGTCATCGCGAAAAGATAAGAAATAAAGTTTGCCTATTTGCATGCTAATATTGATTCGGAAATATTTTGAAATAATTTTATTAAATAATCCCTCCCCCAAACTAAGTGTAAGGTAGGGGTCCCACCAAGCCTTTGCGTGAAAGAGTAAAAAAGAAAAGAACACTTAATCCAAAATAAAAAATGAATAAAATAATATATGAGCAAAAGTATGTGTTACTAACCTGTAAGGTGCTACAAGAAGAGTGTTTTGATATGCTACACACATTTATGGATTGATGCAATGGTACAGACACATGGTAGAGAGAGGAGGAGATGTGGATTTTATTGTGGAGAAATCATTTCATAGGAAGTGAAATGTTTATTATGGAATCTGAGATAAAAATCATAGATTGGTGGAAACCTACATGGATGACCCAGATGCTTCAGCTATAGGAGTATGGTTGTCTATGCTTTGCTATAAATTATATAGGAAGTCTTGAAAACTAACAAGTTTTTGGTAGATCTTAAGATGATGCCTGTTGACAAGCAGTTTGAATCACACAGGATCAATGGTAGAAAGATGAATTGCACCATTGTCAAAAAATGAGATTATTTCATAAGGTCCTAACAAACAGGTCTGAAATTTTCCTGGAGTATGTTGATAGTGTGAGTCATAGAGAAAGGCCCAATCACTAATGGAAAATTTCTTATCCTTGATAAATTTGTCATACCACTTCTTTCACTATTTATGAATGAGTTCAGTGTTGTCAAGTGCAGACTTCCTATACTCATCCAATCCATTAAGCTATAGGAGCATGTCCTCTTGTGCCCTGGTAAGGTTGATATATAAATCTAATATCATCCTGAAAGTCTTATAGTGAAACTCAATAGGCATGGATGCATATTTCCCATAAACCAGCTAAAAAGAAGTAAAACCAGTTGTGGTTTTCCATGTTGTTTGATAAGCTTAAATGTCTTTGGGAAGGCAAGTAGCCCAATAATTCTTGTGAACAACAATTGTTTTGGTCAGAATAGCCTCAATTTCTCTATTTGTGTTCTCAGCCTTCCCATTGGCTTGAGGATGGTATGGTGAAGATGTATCATGCCTTCCTATGTACTCTTTGATTAATTCAACAATAAGATTAGATGTAAACTGCGCACCTTGATCTGTTACTATTTCATGAGGTACACCAAACCTAGTAAAGATAAACTCATAGAGAAACTCTACTACCTTATGATCCCTAGTATGCCTCATTGCCTTTTCTTTAACCCATTTTGTGCCATAGTCAGTGCATACTAGGATATAAGACTTACCATGGGAAGATGGCTCGATGGGACTAACGAAGTCGATGCCCAATTTGTCAAATGATGTCACCACCACCTGAGGCTCTAAGAGAATTTCATCAGACTTGGTTGGACGGCCCATTCATTGGCATCGGTCATAATGCTTGGTATGCTTAGTTGCATCTTTATGTAATGTAGGCCAATAATATCTAGTTTTCAATACCTTGTATGTTGTCCTTTTTCTTGCAAAATGGCCACCACACGGCTCATCATGACAAGCTCAAAGGATATCATAGGTCTCATCTTTGTGAACACATCTACAGGTGACTTGATCAGGACTTGTGTAGAGCATAAATCCAGATATCCATGAAAAGTTGAAGCTTTTTTCAACCACTAGCCTGCATTCTCGAGGTGAAAAATGTGGTGGTGTTCTTCCTTTAGTAAGGTAGTTGGCATTGTCAGCATACCATGGATTGTAAGTTGTAATAGATAATAGGTGCTCATCTAGAAATCTATCATCAATTGTTGTAGGATCATCGAGAACTTCTAATCTACAGAGGAAATCAGCCAACACATTAGCTTTACCTAGTTTATCAATGATAGTTATATCAAACTCCTGCATGAGGAGTAACTAGCAAGCTAACCTACCAGAGATGGAAGGTTTGTTCATCAAGTATTTGATTCCTGAGTGATTAGTATAAACAAATTCTTCATAACCAATTATATAATGTCTGAATCTATTAAGTGCATAGATTACAACAAGCACTTCCTTTTCAGTAACAGTATAATTCAGTTCAACACCTTGCAGATTTTTGCTTATATCATAAATGGTGTTCTCAAATATACCTTCTTTCATCCTAGCACTGCCCCAATGGCATAGTCAGATTCATTAGTGTGGATATGAAAGGGAAGCTTTGAGTGAGGTCCTCTAAGAATAGGGGTCTTTGTCAACATATCTTTCAACTGCTGAAATGATAGTTCATAGTTAGCTTTCCATTCAAATTGTACTTCTTTCTTCAAGAAAGTGTACAATGGGGCAGAAAGTTGGCTAAAGTTCTTAATAAATCTCTTTTAGTAACCGGCATGACCAAGAAAACTCCAAAAATCCTTCTACTTTTTGGGAGTGGGTAGTGTAATGATGGCTGCAATCTTTGCAAGATGAACCTGTATGCCAAAGGAGGAGAGGTAATGCCCTAGGACAACTCCTTCCTCCATCATCATATAACACTTCTCACTATTAAGTGAGAGGTTGTCGTCCTGACATCTTTTAAGAACTTTTCCCGGATTAGGATGAGCCTCTTCGAATGTAATTCCATATGCAGTGAAGTCATCCATGTATATTTCAACACAGTCAGTAGCAATGTGAAAGAAAATACTTACTACTACCCTCTAAAAATTTGTAGGTGTATTACATAATCCAAAGAGCAAGACAGAATAATCAAATGTTCCCCATGGATAGGTGAACTTTGTTTTATCCTGGTCTTCCAGTGATATCTGAATCTGATTGTAGCCACTGAAACCATCCAGGAATGAAAAATACTTCTTACTAGGAAGGTTGTCAAGTACTTGGTCAATAAATGGTAAGGGAAAGTGATCTTTCTTAGTTGCTTTATTAAGCTCTTTATAACCCACACAAACTCACCATTTTCCACCTTTCAAAGGGACAATTACAAGAGGGGAGACCCACTAGCTATCAAAAATAGGATATATAAAGCCAACTTGGAGGATTTTTTGTAACTCAGCCCTTACTATATCTCTTAGTGCAGGGTTTATTCTTATGTGGGCTTGCCTAATTGGTCTAGACTGAGGACTTATATAAATCTTATGGGTTCATAATTTTTGGTCAAGTCCCTTCATGTCAGTATAGTCCCATGCAAAATCTTTCTGACTCTCTTTTAAAAGTTGGAGAAGGCTAGACATCTGAGATTTAGTAAGATTCTTATTAACACTCAATTCTTTATCGAAGGCAATTTCTACTCATTTGACTTTATCTAGCATAAGAACTTCTACAAATGAGGGTGATTATCTCATGGGGTAACAAAGTATGGAGATAATCAGGCACTGCAGGAAACATAGATGAGGACTTCTTGGGTGATATGGTTTGTAGGGAATAGTCAAGGACATGACAAGAGGGTTCTTTAGAGACATACTGGTTTGTAAGGATTTCTACTAGTGTGTCATCTTCCTCTTTTGAGGCCATAAATGGATCTCTACCAATAACCATAAGTTACTGTACTAAATTGGCTTTGAGGGGAGCATCTCCTAGATCTTGCCAGACATCTTGGTCATGTTCAGCTGGGGGTTTGGCTGGAGAATACAGAGTTAATTTCTTTGTATGAATGACATCAGATATGGTCATTTTTCCTGAGTGTCACGTAATTCAAGCATCTGTTGTGGCCAACCAAGGCCTCCCTAGGATTAATGGATATCCTCCTAGTGTGGCTTTGAGGGATAGGATGATGAAATATAAGGGGTACTCCAAGGAATCAAGTGTAACAACAATATCCTCTACCATACCATATGGCTTAAAGGTGGAATTATCAGCTAACTGGAGAATGCTAGGTGTTTCCCTCAACCCAATGATGCTAAGTCCTAACAACACATCCATAGTCATTATATTAATAGATGCCCCTAAATAAACCAACACATTTTGTATTTGTATACCATTAATGTGAATGGTAACCACTAGACTTCCTAGATCAGAGTATTTAGGCATCAAGGATTTATTGATCATAAAATTGGAAAGTTGCCCAAGAACATGGATGGTATGAGTATCTTTCTTTATCCTACCAGGGTGCTTGATACAAGCTTCCTTGATTGATTTATCATAAATGGGAATTTATTTGAGGGTATCTAATAAGGGTATTTGGATAGTAATTTTATTTAATTAGTCAATTAGATAAGTTGCAATAGGATTCTCTTTAGGGGTTCTGATTGTTGAGCCAATCTTTTTGGATAAGGTGGATTTTTCAAAACTGGAGTAGGTGGTGGAATAGGTGGAACAATAGTTTTTTGATTTAAGTAATTTCCTTAGAATCAGAAACATCTTTTATTATGGGTGTCCTAGGTGTAGGAAATATAGTTCCTGATCGCAGGTGGATGTCATTCACTTGTAGTGAATAGGCTTGTTGCTTGTTATTAGGATTTGGATTTGTTTGCATAGGAATTTGTGGCTTCTAAGGACTATTATTGGTTTTAGGAGGTGGAGGTATAATAGCTTGTTGTTGAGGTGGAGGTATGATAGCTTGCTATTGATTAGGCTGATTGGGTCCCCACTGGGGTTTTCATTGTTAGTTACCATGTGGTTGCCATTGGTTATTCTGCAGTGGCTACTGATATTGGTTAAACTACTATTGGTGTGGGTTAAATGGAGGTTTTTGTTGGAATTTTTGGTTATAATGAGTTTTTTGATAGCTCTGGTTATACTATTATTGTTGGTTAGACCAGTTATGATTCCAATTCATTCCTTGAGGGACAAAATTCTGGGGGTTTGGATTTTTCCAGTGATTACTATTGTTATTATAACCAAAATTATTCAGGGGTTCTTGAGGCATACCCTATCCCTGAGCCCATGGTCACTTTTTAGCAACGTAGAAAACCTCTCCATTCTCCTCATTTATTGCTTTGAAATCAGTGGGCATTGAGGTAGTGTCCATGAAGGCAATGATTTTACACTTACAATTTCTTTTCTTCTCTCTACAGTGGGAGCAAAATTTAGCCAACATAGCTTCTGTCTCCTCCTTCTTCCTCTGAGCTTTGATGTTGTCCAGTTGAGTGGCCATGTCATTTATAATGTCCTTCTTGAAATCAGCTAGGAGGTTGGACAACTCTATCTTGGATACTCCTGAATTATTTGTCTTATGAGGCAAATCTCTTAGTCCTCTTCCTTTTTTTATTGTAGCCCTTGAATAATTCATACATATTGTCTTCATATATGCCCAGTTCTTTTGAGTGATATCCCCACCAGCCAGTAGGTCCAAATATTTTATGCTTCCATCATTAACACATTTGACAAAAAGATACTTTTGTGATTCCTCGTTCAACTGGTGTTGAGTGTTGTGCAACAGGTTAAAAATAAACCTAGAAACATAGTCCTCCAAGGTTTCATCCCCTTTTTGTGACATTTTGAAGATGTCATCTCCCTTGAAATCTTGTCCTCTATAGCACTCTTTGTATTTGGAAAGAAACATGTTGCTCATGGCATTCCAATTTTCTATAGCATTAGCTCCAAGGCCCATGAACCACCTTAGAGAAGCCTCTTTAAGGATTGAAGGGAAAAATTTCAGCTTATGGGCATCATTTTTGTAGTCACAACTCCTACAAAGGATATCAAACTCAAAAAGGAAGGTCTTTGGATCTTCAGTGATAAGGCCATAGAGTTTCGGAAGAGCAGCGGTTGGTATGTTCTTTAGGTTTTGGTTACCTTGTTGAGGAGTAATTGGGAAAGGAAAGGTAGGCTGAGCCATCCTTGAAGGAGGTCCTATTAGTGGTGGTTGATAGATGATAAGAGCTAATGGGTTGTCTTGATACTCAGGCTCATCAAAGAGGACATGCAAATGTAGTGATTCTTTGGAGGATGATGGTGATGAAATTTATCCTTAGGCGTCAGCAAATGGGTTTTCAAACAAGTCTTCTTCTTCACTCTAAACTCAGGGTTCCTCTGTCTCAGGATTGAAAATATCAAATGGCTTAGCCTAGTATTTACGAGGAAGGAATCTCCCACGAGGATCTCTTCTTCTATGCATAAAAGGATTGCTTGGAATTAAGTCCTAGATTATGAAAATTGGGAACATGAACACCAAAGTAAGTTTGAACTAACACCATCCTTGAAAGCAGTGCATAAAATGCTTGGCTAAACAATTATCTTAGAAACGCATAGCATTGGACTTCTATTTCAGGCTTGGACACCCTAAATGGTTACTAAGTACATTATTTAGTTTGATTTAATTATTGACCAGGGACGTAAACTTGGAATGTTATTTGCAAAGTATATGCTTCAAACCTTCTTGATTTTCATGGCTAAACCTATGGAATTGAATTACATTAATCTTACAGAAATCTAAACTATCTCAAATAAATAGTTTTACTCTAAGAAAATAATAATCATGAATATGACTTACTCTACACACCTATGATGAAGGAACAGTCTATCAGTTGTGTTACCAGTGGCTACAGGAACAACAAAGTTCTAATTACTTCTTAATGAACAAAGAAATAAATTCTAATCTAACAAAGTGATTCGCTCGCAAAGTGGGCCCCATTGGATGAGTTAATAGAAATGCAATCAAGATAAGAGAATGAAACTCAAATTATGCACTCTATTCATTTATGGAGAAAATATACTTGGAAAGTGGTGCAGGAGCACCCTTGAGATGCCATCAAATATGGTGGTCTCTTGTCTTCTTGGTGTGTTAGTGTGTGTAAGACCCTCTAGTAGGGCATTGTAAATACATAAGGTCATGTTGACCAAGAGTAGTTTAGATAGGTTTCATTTTATCCTTCATTTTGGTTAGTTTAGCTCTTTTTGGCTCTTATTTAGTGGACTGTCCTTGATGATGTCATCAATGGGAAGAGTGATGTCATGGTGTTACTTAGGGTCCATGGATACCCTAGGTGGTCTAACTAAGGTTAGATAAGGTGGATTGGTGGATTAAACACTTAGAAAGTGTTTGTTGTCAAAAGATGAAAATATTGCTATGCAACATTAGCAATTTTTAAAAGTTGCTGACAACTTTTGTTGTCTAGAGGTATTTCGAGGTGTTAAGAGTTTTTTAAACCCATAGAAGGGTTGGAACATGGGTGTTAACCATATATAAGGTGGAAAAACCCTAATTGAGGGAGAGAAATCATTTCTGTACAGACTGTTATTGGGAGCCAAGAGTTTTTTGGAAAAAACTAGCAGATTTGAAGCATTTTCGTGTTTTTTTGTATTGAATGGATTAAAAAAAAATATGTGATCATTGGAGGTTGTTTTTATACATGTTACCAAGCTTTTTCATTCATTAAGTTTCATTGTATTTGTTCTTTGTTTTCCGTTTGAAAAATCT
>MU223442.1:1519368-1565089 GCA_018584345.1 Thuja plicata | reverse complement strand
ATATATCATTTAATACTAGGAAAGAAGTGTTAGTTTCCATTTGATACTCTTGCAGGGCATACGGCTACAAGAAGGACACTACCCACAAAGATAGCATAGGAAATAGGATCATTCATTAGTGTGAAACTACTTATATCATGCAACTTCTACCAATCAGGTCTAATAAAATACACCATGTTCTTTATCATCCATTTACCTACTTATGTCTTTACATATATAAAATATACATATAAAACCATAAGTTTGAAGTATATGATTTGGAAGAAAACTACTGAAAAAGAAATTAAGAAACATTTTAAAAGATGGCCTTTTAAGAGGCTCATCACATACCTAAAGAGGTTTCTCTTTAAATCATCTCTGGGGACTCCATTGGTATAAAGAACAAGAAGACCCAGCCCTATTCAAGTTTATGAGAAAGATAGTTACAAAGAGTTCAAAGCCTTCTTAGTTTTAGAAGTTTCCTCCAACAAGAAGAAAAGGGGGACCATCTCAAAGGACATCCCCTACAAGGAGAGTACAGTCTAAACCCCCTATTTTAGAGGAGAGACCCTTGAATTTCAATTCAAGAGGGAGAGGAAGGTCTTTAAGCAAAGAGTTGTTAATATATTTAACTTCACTCCCTGTTCCAAGTGCAACCGATCCCATTTCTATTCACCAAGTCATATTTCATACAATGGAAATACATTTTTCATTTGTACCCTTCAATCAGGGGAGTCCATTAAATTTTTCTCAACATCATGATGTTCCACTAGTAGCACTCAAGAGTTTTCCTGATTTCACAGGTGAAAGCCATACCACTGCTTGTGAGAACATAAGAGATGTGGCTACCATATGTAATATACACCATGTAACTAAGGAAGATGTAGTGACTAATTTGTTGGTAGCCTCTTTTATGGGTAAATTCCTAAAATGGTTTATAAATTTAGCAGTTGGTTCCATTGATTCATGGGATAGACTTGGAGACTCCCACAACAGATACTTTGAAGACAAGTCAGATAATTTGTCCCTAGTAGAGAAACTGACTACTATACAAAGAGCCCCTCAAGAACCAATGACGAATTTCAATAACACATTCCTCAAGACATGGAATAGAATCCCTATCTATGTAAGGCCTCCAAGAGATTGTTCTTTTCTATACTTCTTGCAAAGTTTGAATAGAAACATATCTATCATGATTCAATCCATGGGAAGCACCTCACGACCTCAGGCTATTGACATAGTTGTTAAGGCATAAAATAGTTTAATTTTGGTTGGTATTATAGCCAAAAGGCCACCCATGCCTATCTACCCTAATATCTAGTCAAATATGCCTCTCAATATTCCTCTATTCGTGCCTATACCTATTGTCATAGCACCTCAAGATAGTTTTAGCAATGAGGAATGAAGAGAAGGCTTTTCCCAAGAACTGCAACAAATGAAAAGTGGTCAACAAGAAATGAAAAACTTGTTACATGCCCTAAGAAAAGAGTTGACCAATATTAAAAAGTAGAATCAAGAGGTTAGAACACCTTTTCAACAATAAAAACAAGGTCTTAAACATCAGTATTAAGCTCAAGGACAATCCTATCAATAGAATAAACCACCATATCATGGAAATTATCAAGGCCAAAGACAAAACTATAGTCAGAGGCCATTCCAAACTTATAATCCAACACCTCTTAATTTTGCAAATTGAGTCAGAATAATTTTGCATCTGAAAAACAATGGAGGTTCCCCTGTAATCAATCCCATAATAAAGCTACATGCTTGAATGGATTGGTGAATCAAGCATTCATGGCATAAAATGCCTTAAACACTAAAATAGAAGCATCTTCTAGTGGATCAGTACCCCAACAAGATATAGAATATGATGAAACTCATGTCTTTAAGTTGGAAGAGAAAGATTTTCATGGAGTATATGGTGAATCTTCAGTTGCAGCCAATACTTGGTCCAAGAGAGGAGACCAAGACATGGAGCGAGAAGAAGATGGAGGAAAATCTACTACATCTGCAGAGTCATAACATCCATCTATTCCTACCATACTAAATAAGGCTCCTACCAAGCTAGTCAAGGAGAGTCAATCTCCTAAGGAGGTTGAGCCCATAGTGGTGAAAGCACATCAAAAGGTCCATGTAGCAGTTCCTTTCAATATTATGGACAACATGAAGAAGATTAATGTGACTATGTCTATGTGTGAATCCTTGGTTATTAAAGGGAAAATTGAAATATTGAAGAAGGCTATGTGTGAAGTGTCAATCCCTCAATAGCCTACAAATGAGATATCTAAACCAGTATTGGTCAACATTGATCAGGAGAAGAATGTTCCAAGAAAAAACACCAAAGTAGAAGCCATTCAAGGTAGTAACTTTAAACCACCACCCATTTATGTATCATTAATTATTGGATATTTTCTAGTACATAATTTTATGCTAGATAAATGAGATACTAGTCTAGTCATGCCCAAGAAAATAGCTGACCAATTAGGACTTAAGTATGAACCATTCCAAAAGAGAGTAACACAACTTTATGGTTCATCACTAAACACAATAGTTTTATCCAAGGATAGAATATTTATCCTTCATGCAAGCCCTAACTTCTCTATCCTCCTTGACATATACATCATAGATCTCCCTACTATTTTTGGCTTATGTTTGTCAAGGAAGTTCACATCCAAGATAGGAGGCTATCTTTCTTCTGATTGGTCTCATATGCTTTTCCATACTAGATATGTAACCAAAGTCACTATCAAATTAGAATCATTAGAAGTACATCATATAGAACCTTATCTGGCTAATGTATCTAATGCAAGTTGTCTTGCACTTGATAGTAATGATTTTCTAGTCATCGAGGAGAAAATACTTAGATAGAGAACATCCCCAATGTTTATCTAGATGAATGGGGGTCAGAAAGAGCTTTAGAGGCCTTGGGTGATGTTATTTGGGATGCTAGTTTGGAAAATTACATGATACAATAGGATGGTTTCATAGAGCCAAATATTTTGAAAGAAGACACTGAGGAATCATAAGAACAAAGCAATGATGTTTTGGATCTATTTATTAATGGTTTTAGAAGTAGGCATGGATCTAGTGATGGTGTGATTCTTGTCTCCCCAAAAGGTGAAAATTACTATACAACCTTTAGATTATGTTTTTCTTGCACAAGCAATACTATTGAATATGAGAGTCTGGTAAATAGAATAGATTGGGCTAGAAAGAGAGAAATTAGATCCCTAAAAGTATATGGTGACATTTAATTGGTTGTTATCCAAGTAAGAGGAATAAGTGCTACCAAGAAATATATAATAAAAGCCTACAAGCATAGGGTTTTGGATGCAATAGAATATTTCCTTGCTTTCAACATCATTGTCATCCCTAGAAAACTAAATCAGAATGCAAACAGGTTAGGTATTGTTGGATCCCAATTTGATATCCCTAATAACATTTCAGTAGAAAGGGATCAAAATTATGTCAAAATTATTTTCAGGCCTTCCATCACTGATAATGATATTAATTGGTAGGGGTTTGAAAATGATGAACAAATTCTAGAATTGTTGTTTTCGGAAGATGTTTTCTCAGAGAAAAATCAGGATAGGTTGATGCAGAATTATGGTGACAAAGTGGTACAACTCAAATCTAATAAGATACCTAAAGGCCTTGTCATCTTAGATCTATCTTCAATAAGTATTACCAATAAAAAAGGAATAAGATTAGATTTTTAGTTCAAAAGGAACACTATGCTGATTTAGAGCTAGAGCCAGGTAAAAACCTAAAGTTTGGAATGGTGAACATCAATTCAAAGAAGCAGGCTTACATTCAATTATTTCAAGAATTCAGCGATGTTTTTTCCTGACAATATGAAGATCTCAAGGGATTCAATCCAGCACTTTCTCAACATACCATTGAGCTAGAACCAAATTCTAAACCAGGTCAGACAAAAGAAAGGGCCTGTCAACCCCAAACTAGAGCCAACTATGCAGAAGGAAGTTCTCAAGTTGATAGAGAGTGGTATCATTTACCCCATCAAGAATACTAGTTGGGTGTCCAATCTAGTTCCTGATAGAAAAAATAATTGGGAACTAAAGTTATGTGTTGAATTTTGGGACCTTAATAGGCCATCCCTAAAATATCACCACCCATAACCCTCCATGGAACAAATTTTGTAGCGTGTCTCTAGATCAGAACACTTCTCATTGCTAGATGGCTACTCAAGATACAATAAGATCCTATTTAATGAGGAGGATCAATATAATACTGCATTTACAACCGAATGGGGAACCATGGCCGATAAAAATATGCCTTTTAGTTTGTCAAATGCAGGTACCACTTTTCAAAAGGCTATGGATATTGGTGCAAGAGCACCTTAAGGTCTAGTAGAGATATTTGAAACATTTTGTCTTTCAAGTTGGTTTGGCCAACCACCAATGTTAATAAGGACTAAACACAAATTCCCAAGTTTTTCTTGTGTGTGTTTAAAGGTAGGAGTGATTAGGGTTTAGTGTTTGATGTGATCAAATAGGATCTCAGGGTGTAAGTCCCAGAAAGTCAACCAAAAGGTCAAACATTGACCAAAACTCCAAAATGGAGTGGAAAAATTAATTATGATGTTTTTTGATGTTTTAAGGCCATTTAAGTGGTTTTGGATCACTTTGGGTCATTGGTAGTAAAAATTTTCCATTTGTGCAAAATATGTAAAAGTTGCTCATGACAACTTTGCAAAGTTGTCATGACAACATTTCCTAGTTTCTAGGAAAGGGATTTAATGGTTCCTAAATCCAAACATGAGGGTCTAAACATGTGTTAATATGGTATATAAGGTTGATAAAACACTAATTTGGTAGTTAGTAATCATTGTGTATGGACTGTGTGTTGAGAAGGAGTGATTTTGACTATATTTTTGTAAACAGAGCCATCATCCAATACTTTCATAGATTGAATAGAGTGAATTAATGAATTGATATTGTATTTGTGTCATTTCTTTATTTACTATGGTATTATTTTAGTTTTATTACTATTCTTTCTTTTCAGTTTGTAAATTCTTTGGGTTTTGCTAGTTCACTGGCTCATTCTGAACCAGTCATGTGAAATATGAACCCCACATGACTTCCCGTGGTTGGAAATCTATGTCCACTTTGAATAAAGTATGGGAACTTGTATTTAATGTATATATGGTCTATGGAGTCATTTCTTGCAGGGGAGATATTTTTCCAACAAGCCCTAGGTGAGTGTAATGGCATTCTAGTTAGAGGCTTGTGTAGAACAATAGCAAGAAAAGTTGCTAAATGGATTGGATTGAACCAATCAATGGTGGGAGCATTTGGAGGAGTGTGTCATTTTTAAATTTATTCAAGGATAATATTGGAGGATTTTCTTAGAGAAGCTATTGAATACAAAGAAACCAGACTAGACAACATGCTCCTAAAACCCTTAAAAATAGGTGTTTGATGAAAGTCTAGTGTACAGAGAAGGTAGAGGTCTTAAAAATTGAAAATCCTAGAGCCTAGGATATACCTACAAAGAATAAATAATTGGTTTGGGGGTTGTTAAGGGGTTTTTGATAAAAAAAGAAAGAATACTAGTTTGTAGGAGGCATATTTGACCAAAAAGGCTACAAGGCCTCAAAATCCAAAAAATTAGGAACCAGATTGAAACCAAAAGAAAGGTTCCAAAAAAATGTATCAAAAATAGTTGGTAATTTCCTAGGAATGGTCATGAATCCTTTTTTCTACTGATAAGGATAGATTGGAGAAAAATTTGCTAGGATAAGCCTATGGGTGCATAGTGTAATAGAGAAGGACTTGAAGGGAGTTTGAATTTGATGGAGATCTCTAAAGGATATAGGGGAAGAAAGAGTTGTCCTCTTGTTAGGGTTGTGATAGAAACCCTAAGAATACCAAAGAAAGGGAATTAGAGAGAAAAAGAAAGCTCTTAGGAGTTGGAGTTCCCCATCAAATTGGTATCTGAGCCATTCAAAGCGTTGAGAACTGATTAGTGTATGTCAAAGGGAAGTCAATCCATTAGAGAAAGAACCATGGTGACCAATGTAGAATTGGAAAGGGACTTGTCAGATAAGAAATTCAAGAATAGACTCCTTGAAGAAGCTATGGAGGAGATGAAGTTAAAGTTGGCAGAAGTTGCAGAGGAAGAAAAGGAGATGAAAGAACAAATGGTAGAAGTGAAATATAAGTGAAAGAGTCAAGTTGAAGAGCAGGTAGAACCATATCTTGACCCTCCTTTACCTCAGGAACAATTCCTGAAGGCCCTTATGACATAAGTCGTAAGGCACTAGAAGGCATTCCAGTTCTCTTTGGTGAGATGGATGCAGAGTTGGTTATGGAGTGGATTGAGGGTATGGAAAACCATTTCAAATGTGATGGTATCACAGCGGCACAAAAGGTGAAGATATCCAAATCAAGGCTAAGAGGACAAGGATTAACTTGGTGGAAGTTTTTTCAAGAGGAAAGAGAAAGGGAAGGAAAGAAGCAATAGAAACTTTGAATGCTATGGTGGCTAAGGTGAAAGAAAACTACCTACCAAAGGATTATGATATCTAATTACACAAGAGAAGATATAATCTCAGACAAAAGGATCTTGATGTAGCATCCTATATAGAAGATTTCCAAAAAATATGTCTTAGGACAAGAGTGCAAGAAGTAGAAAGAATAAAAGTTTCTAGTTTCTTTAATGGTCTAAGATGGATCATAGAGGAAGATTTGAGCCCCTTCACTTTAGCTTCTATCCATGGGTATTTTAAAATGGCCATAAAGGTGGAAGAAAAACTTTGTAAGAGACAGGATTCCAACTATAGGGGAAGAGGAAGAGGTAGAGACTCTAGAGGAGGACATAGAGGTGATTCTAGTGTAAGGAACAATGACACCAGAAGCCAAGGAGATTCCAGGGGTGCTGAAAAAAACCATGAGACCAGTAATAGAGGAGGATATAATAGAGGTAGAGGATTTCACAATGGTGGAAGAGGAAGATCAGGTGGGTTCGGAAGGAGCACACATTTTGATACCATGAAATTGTGGCCAATTGGGTCACACTGCTTATAGATGTCCAGATAAGCTAGCATCTTTACAAGGTGAGTAGAAGATTGCATATGTGCAAGAAAAGGATGTGACTAAACAATCAAAGATTATTTTTGATTTAGAGAAGGGAGAGAACCTCATTCTTAGGAGGATTCTAATCAAAGAACATACAAGGGATGAACACAAGCAAAGAAGGGATCTTTTTAGACTCAAGTGTAAGATTCTTGGAAAAGTGTGTAGGGTCATAATTGACTCTAGATCTACTGACAATGTGATCTCAAAGGAAGTTGTACATAAGCTTAAATTGGTCAAGATTCCTCATGTGTACCCTTACAAAGTAACTTGGCTTAATAATGAAGATAATATTTTGGTAAATGAACAAGTGTGGGTTGAATTAACTAATGAAAAGTATCAAGATAGGATACTTTGTGATGTTTTAGCAATGGATGAAAGCCATATGTTGCTTAGCAGACCATGGAAGTATTATAGGGAGGAAATTCACCATGGGAAGGAGAATAAGTACTCATTCAAGAAGAATGGAGTAACTTATAAGATACAGTATTTTCTAGAAGAGGAGACAGTGGAGAATCTAGACTCAAAACCCTACTAATGAGTGGAAAATAATTCCTCAAGGACATTAAGGAGGGTGAAGGAATTGGCTATTCAATTTTAGTGAAGCCAAGAGAGGAGGAGAAACCTAAACAATCACCTATGCTAGAAGAAGTAAAGAAGTTGCTAGATAAGTTCCAAGACATCATTTGTGAAAGGAATCTAGCTAGACTACCCCCAAAAAGAGAGATTAGCCATCAAATTAATTTTTTTCCAGGGGCATCATTGCCAAGAAAGGATGCATATAAGATGAAACCAAAGTAGAACAAAGAGATTTCAAGGAAAGTGTAGGAGATTTTGGACCGGGGCCTGATAAGGAAGAGTATCAACCCATGTGTTTTCCCAGTGGTGTTGGCTCCTAAGAAGGGAGGTAAGTGGAGAATGTGTATTGACTCTAGGGAAATAAATAGGATAACTATTAGATATATATTTATTATTCCTATGATAGAAGATTTAATGGATTGCGTGGGGGGTGCTAATTACTCTTTGAAGATTAACTTAAAAAGTGGATATTACCAAATTAGGATGAAAGAGGGTGATGAGTGGAAGTCATCTTTTAAAACTATAGAGAGGTTATATGAGTGGTTAGTAATGCCATTTTGGCTTACTATTGCACCTAAAACTTTTATGAGGGTCATGAATAAAGTCTTGAAGGATTATATAGGGGTCTTTGTAGTAGTCTACCTAGATGATATCCTCATTTTTAGAAAAACAAAGGAAGAGCATAAGAAACACTTGGAACTTATGTTGAAGAGGTTGCAGGAGGAGGATCTCCCAATAAATATTGAAAAGAGTGAGTTTATGATACAAGAATTAGTCTACCTAGGATTTGTAGTATCCCAAGGGGACATGAAGATGGACAAGAGCAAAGTGGAAGCCATTTCAAGTTGGCCTACTCCTAAGACAGGGACTAAAGTTAGAAGCTTCCATGGGTTGGACCAATTCTATAGGAAGTTTGTTAGGAGATTCAATGAAATTTGTTCTCCTCTCCTAAATACCATTAAGGGTGGAGTTAAAAAAAAAATTGTGTGGAGCCAGAAAGATAATGAAGGATTTGAGAGATTGAATAAAGAGATATCCACCCAACCAATACTAATTTTACCAAGATTTAAAATTTTTTTTATAGTGAAATGTGAATCTAGTAAAATAACAGTGGGTGCAGTCCTAAGTCAGGAAGGAAGACTAGTAGCATTCTTTAGTGAAAGCCTTAATAAAGCAAAATCTAGGTACTCATCCTATGATCTAGAGCTCTATGCATTGGTAAAAGTTCTAAAGAAGTGGAGGAACTACTTTATGCCAAAATAATTATTAGTATATACTAATAAATAGGTTTTGAGCTATATAAATACATAGGAGAAACTTAGCTTAAGGCATATAAAATTGACTGAGTTTCTACAGTCATACACTTTTACTATCAAGCATAAAAAAAAGGAGTGAATAACAAGGTAGCACATGCCCTTAGTAGGAGATTGCTTACCATCTGGGAGATTTAGTTGTAGATTATAGGAATTGAATATTTCAAAGACCTTTATAAAGGATATTTAGTTTTCTCAATGATCTATAAGGTGTGTACTAATTTTGAGAATCACTTTCATAGTGAGTTTGCAGACTATACTTTACAGGATGGATTTTTGTTTAAAGGGAAGAAAATATGTGTTCCAAGGGGGTCCATAAGGGAGAACCTCATCCAAGAGAAGCACAAATGAAGTTTGAGTGGACACTTTAGGTTCAATATGAATCTAGACTTAGTGGAGAGATATTATTGGTGGCCTAAGCCGTAGAAAGATGTAAGAAGATATGTGGAACAGTGTGGAGTATGTCAGAAGTAAAAGTGGACATCATCAAATGTAGGTCTTTACCAGCCATTAACCATCCCAAATAGACCATGGGAGTGCATGAGTATGGATTTCATAGTGGGGTTACCTAGGATTCCAACTAATCTAGATAGTGTGTTTGTGGTAGTAGACAGATTTAGCAAGATGAGTCATTTCATCCCATGTAAAATAACACATGATGCCAATCATATTGCCCATCTTTTCTTTAAGGAGATAGTGAGGATCCATGGATTTCCAATGAGTATAGTTGTAGACAGAGATGTAAAGTTTATGGGGCACTTTTGGAAGAACTTATGGAAAAGACTAGGAACTAACTTGTCTCATAGTTCTGCCTATCATCCTCAAATATATGGTGAGATAGAAGTGATTAATAGGGTTCTTGGAAACTTGCTAAGATGTTTGACAAAAGAGTATGGGAAATGATGGGATAAATTCATCCCATAGGCCAAATTTTCCTACAATGATAGCAGAATCTGGACTACTGTCAAGGGTCCATTTGAGATTGTATATTGTATAAATTAAAGGGGTGTAGTGGAGCTCAAAGACTTATAAGGATATGAAGGAGTGAGTGGACATGCAGATGATTTTGCATAGGCAATGAGAGAAGTTCATGAGCAAGTGAAAAAGACTTTAATGGAGTCCAATCAGAAGTTGAAGGCTAAGAAAGATGAAGGAAGGAGAGACCTAAAATTTCAGATAGGAGACTTGGTGATGGTATGTGTTAATAAGGCTAGACTATAGAAGGGATTACCAAGCAAACTGTAGATGAAGAGGATTGGACCTTGTAAGGTATTGGCTAAGTATGGTTCCAATGCCTACAAGATAGATCTACCAAAGGATATGTTTATTTCCCCCGTTTTCAATGTGAAGGACTTGATTCCATATAAGGGACCAAAAATAGATGAGGAAGAGTACATTATAGAGGTAACCAAGGATGTGGAAGAACTCAATGTACCTATTCAAGCTAAGACACAAGTGGAGAGGACACTGGATTCAAGGGTGAAGAAGAAGACATGGAAGAAAGTCTATATGAAACACTTGATGAAATGGGTACATCAACTTGAGTAAGGGGCTACAAAGATAGTAGAGGCAGACTTCAAGAAGCATGGAAAAAGCATGGAGTTCATCACACCTAAGGTATCTTTATTTTCTTGTTGCAAGGGGAGGATGGTGCAGGAGCACCTTAAGGTCTAGTAGAGATCTTTGAAACATTTTGGCTTGTAGGTTGGTTTGGCAAACCACAAAAGTTAATAAAGACTATACATGAAGTCCCAAGTGTGTCTTGTGTGTGTTTAGAGGTAGGAGTGATTAGATTTTAGTGTTTGATGTGATCAAATAGGATCTAGGGTTCTAAGTCCTAGAGAGTCAATCAAAAGGTCAAAGGTTGACCAAAACTCCAAAATGGAGTGGCAATAATAATTATGATGTTTTTGGATGTTTTAAGTCCATTTTAAGTGGTTTAAGATCGATTTGGGCCATTGGTAGTAAAAAAATTCCATTTGTGCAAAAGATGTTAAAGTTGCTCATGACAACTTTCTAACTTTACCAAGTTGTTAGGACAACATTTCCTAGTTTCTAAGAAAGGGCTTTAATGGTGCCCAAATCCTAACATGAGGGAAAAAGACATGTGGGACTATGGTATATAAGGTGGAGAAAACTATAATTTGATAGTTAGTGAATCATTGTGTACGGACTGTGTGTTGAGAAGGAGTTATTTTGACTGTATTTTTGTAAACAGAGCCATCATCCAATAATTTAATTGATTGAATGGAGTGAATTAATGAATTGAGAGTGTGTTTATGTCATGTAGTTTTTCACTATGGTATTAGTTTATTTTTTTAGTGTTCTTTCATTTCATTTTGTAAATTCTTTAGGTTTTGTTGTTTCACTGGCTCATTCTGAACAAGTCATGTAAAATATGAAGCCCACTTGACTTCCTGTGGTTGGAAAGCCATGTCCACTTGGAATTGTTGATGGAAATTTGTGACCCGGTCCACCAATAGATGTAAGTTGTCACCAGGAATTGGGGTACTGGCCAACTTTTTCTGTAAAGTTTGTCTGGGGAATAAATTATCTAGGCCTTCAAGAACGTGAGAGTCGGGACTCAATAGTGCGGGCGCTCAGTTGGGACTGTGACTATTTTTTTCAAGGGGATAGCTGGTTTGCTTGGCTCATCTTCTCTAGGGATTTAGTTAGGTTGGGGTTTCCTAAAAGTATGCATTAACTTACCAAATAAACTTAGAAAGAGAGGCTAGGTTTAGAAGTATTCCATCTACTTATAGTCATGCAAATACATTTAAAACATCAACCAAGCTCTAAAATACTACACTAAATATTGAATACACTTAGAAACATCAGTTCATATATATCCAATAGCAATGGGAAAAGAAGTTCATTAATCTACTTAAAATACCAGAGAAAGGGGCATTAGAAAAATACATCACAAAAGAATGTTAATCTAGAGATCAGAATGCTAACAACATCATTGCCATAACTCTTCTTTCTTTATTAACATGTTTTCTAGCGAGCACTGGTGTGTACAATAACTACTCTAAGGGAGAATCTATCTACTGAGAAATTCTAAGAACTAAGGAGCATTGAGCTCTTCAACTGCTAGAAATGAATGGCTGAAATGCTATAGCTACGAAATCCAAAATCATTAATTCTATCAACCCTTGGAATGAGGTCAAACTTATTATTTATACACAAATTTGCCCTAAAAATAACATAACTTATCTTTACACTCAACAATAAAATACAATTTCTAGTGGCTGGTACTACCTGCACCACACTACAACAACCTCGAGAAGAAGGGAGGTCTGACATGTCAGAAGAATAAGAAAAGAGAAGAGGGATGGAAGAATTAGCCTCGAGAAGAGAGCCAAAAGGAGAAAATAAGAAATATGATCCCCTAGGGATCAAGATTACATGCCTTATTAATGCAAAAATGGCTCACTATCTCTGATGTGTAAGGTATTATGTTGGAGTGGCACCTTTAGGAGACCACCTTCCAAAACCATGCCTCAAGCTGACGTGCCTTGCTAGGGTCACCTACTTTTTGACACCCTTGTTAACTGCTTGATAATGACCGATCGACTCTGATGAAACTAGACACAGGCCATCAAAATAATGCAAAACTGTTGATCTAGAACTCCAGTATCTGGGAGCTTATGCTCCAAAAATAATGAATACAAAATATTCTCTATTGGTGAAGATCTCCTGACTCTGGAGAACCATATTTCTCTTTACTATATTTGAATGTTTCTAGGAGTTGGGTGATCCCATCCTCATTAATGTCGTTTATGCCGACTGGTGGTATTTGGCAGCCTACACTTGATTTCCTATATCCAAAGTTTTTTCCTTGAATTCAGTGGCCATCTTTGCAATGTCATGACCCTGGAGCACCATGGGAGATATACAAGACATTGTTGCTCTGTTAATTCCTTTTAGGGACAGGTATCAAGCTTTCATAAGCTCATCAAATTTCCCTATGACATACTCCTCTAGAGTACATGTTGCAGTACTAAAGGGATCAACTCTTGAAACCCTTGTAATGAATGCCTTGTATAAATTTAAAGAATAATTTATTGCTAGAACCTTGTCCTGTAGGGCCCCTACCAGTTTCTTGGTTATCTCCAATGTGAGATCAAGTCTGGAGTGCTAGGTCTGGACAAAATCAAAGGACTCCTCTCCCAAAATTCCATCTTTGGAGACAATTTCCTCCCTGATGCTCTTGAGTTCCCCTAACTCACCTAGCCAAGCCTTGTATTTCTTGACCTCTCCCTCCCAGATGGTAATGGTAGTTTTACCTTGATACAACACACTCTCGCCTGTGGATAGGTCAGGGAGAATGGTCACTAGGAAACACCAGATGTTCCCTACTTGTTATGCTAGCTAATCATCAACTGCCTACGCTTTCTTTTTCATACTCCTAAGAACATCAATGTCACCCTATGGGAGTAGTGCTCCAGATGAGGAAGCTTCCAAAGGAATAGAATTGATGGTTTGGGAAAGTTCTATCAAAAGCTTGACAAGATTTGAATTCTTCTCTTTTTCTCCCTTGAACTTCTGGGCTTTCTTTTCATAGTGGGCTTCTACCACCTTAGCTGCTTCTTTTAGCAGGTCCAACTCACCCTGATGTCCCCACTTCCCTAGAGATATTTTAGTGATTGTATACTATTCGACCTTCTCTATTGCCATGTCTGCCTCTGGGGGAGGTGTTGTAACTACTATAACTGTATCTCCGCTCGGCCCAATCTGGAGAGGATGGACTATCCGAGATTTCTTTGCCTTGTAGGGCTCTTGTGATTACGCCATCATCTCTTCCAAAGAGAGGTGGGCCTTGGATGGTGCTGGGGCCTTCCTTTTTCTTGAATCCAACAACCATTGCAGTGGTAGGGTTGGCCTTTCTACCAGATTCTAATTGTGTAAATCCCATCTGTGGTTCTATTGTGTATCCCCAGTATTTTGAGCCCCTTCAGACTCTTTCCTTGTATCATTGCGTCCACTAGCATTATCCACCTTAGTGGCCTTGGTATTTTCTTCCCTGTTATCCATATTTCTAGCAACATTGGGTTTAGTGGTGGTAGTCCTAGGTTGCTAACCCTCATCTTGTTGCTATTGGTGTTATAGTTTTCTGGTCTTGTCTGCCGAGATGTTATCTCCTATCAGAATATATTTAGGGGATAACAAAGGTAGCAGGGCAAGATTTAGCATTTGGGCTATTGTGATTACCTCACCGAATGTTAACTTCTTTAGAGGAAACATTTGGAGCATGGAGGCTGAGGTTATGGTTGTTCCCATGGGTCTAGTTCCCTCAGCCAATGTTGGTTTCTCATCTCATACTTTCCTATCCTTTGTGGTTCTTGCAACCTACATCTCTGGGATGTCAGAGATGTTCATTTATTCTAGCTCCTTTTCATTTTCTACTTGGACCTCTTGCTCTTGGGTATCTATCTTCTTTCTTTAGGGTTTTCTTCTCAAGAGGGATCACCACTTCATCTTGGGAAACTATTTCTTCTACTCCCTTCTCGATATCCCCCTATAAGTTCACCAGTTCATCTATCCCAAATAGGTCATCAAACTCATCATGCAGAGGGGAGGTCTCTAGGAGATCTTTGGGTTGATTATCCACCTTCAAGGAGTCTAAGGAGACAATCTATATTTCATGGATGCTAGGCATCCTGAGATCCATTTCCACCTTGGGCTGAGGATTAGTTGTCTTTTTATTTTTCCTCCTTGTTACCAATGGGGGCCCTGCATCCAACATGGCTTCCCACTCTTCCTCCACCCTGGTCCCTATTGCTCAGACCCTGAATGATGCAAGTGAAGGGGAAGTGGGAGGGTGGATAGGTCTGGTCATAATGGCTGGGGTGGCCAACTAGGTGATTAACTTTTCTTTCATTTGTTGGGAGGCTGCCAGTGTTTTTTGCATTTGCTTCACTATTGGAGTGGCCACCGAGACTTGAGACAGGGTCCCCATTTTCCTTTTTCCTTTGTCCCCACCCTCTAAGGAGGTTCCGGCCCTGAAATTTGAACCCTACATAAATGGGTAAAATTTTCATGTACTCCTTGGGCATGCCTTCTTGAAATATGCATGACTACACTCAATCACATCATGGGTGAGCTCCTCTATTGTTGGTCCCTCCTACGTATATTAATCTACCAGAGGGAGGGCCATCTTATCTACTCCCTTTTCCTTTTATTGTGGGTCCACTGTGGACCCAGTATCTAAGAACTTCTGAAGCTTGAGCCTCTTCATCATTTCCATTGTCATCCAGATGAAAAGTTGGTTCCAAACTTCTAATTCATCCTGATAGTCTTCCCAAAAATCTTCCATGTAATACTCATGGGGATCTAATGTTTGGGTAAGTGTCATTGCTATTTTTCCTAGTGGATCAAATTTTTTTTTCTCTAGATAAAACTTTGACAGTCCCAGACTTTTGAGTTCATTGTCTGCCTCCTTTGTCGTGGCCATACTACAAGAGTATTTCCAACAAGTGATTGGGAATAAGAAATTTGTCACCTTATTCATTGTGAAGAGGGCGTGTAGGTCTAGGATCTACCTGTAGTATTCTAAAAGAATTATTCTATCCCCACAATGTTTGGGCAATAAATAGGGTTTCCCAGAGAAGCCACTCACTCAGATGTATGTATGTTGTTGAAACTGAATATAATAATGGCCATAAGTTCTGATCAAGTCCATTGCCTCCTTTGAGAGCTACTATCTGGCATCTTGAGTAGGTGGGAGGAGGTTTTAGTAAATGAAGGTGTCATTCACTCAACAAAAGTTGAGGAAACTCACCTCCCATTGGATTTGTGGGAAATACTTTGTTAGCGAACAGATTTGTCTTTCTACAAAAACCTTTTTAAGTTTTACTCTATCACCCTTAAAAGACAAAGTATCTCTAATAGTTGGGTAAGTATCTTTTATGATCACTTCCCTCTAAATTATTTTATAGGTACAACTCCCTAATATGTTTTTCAATGAAATTTGACAATAGTTCAATCGGTTAGCTTTTAACCTGAAAGCTTATAAAGGCTGCAATATCATTCTTTGATGATATGCTACTAAGAAATTGTAAAGGAAATAAAACCCAATAATGAGTGGGATGAAAAACCAAGTTACTTCCATGATTGCATTTCATGAAACATAAACAGCTTCTCAACCAAAGATAACAGAAAGTAGATAAAATCTAGAATTCAGATATAATGAACCAACAAACATATATATAACACTATTAAAAAAATGTCAACAAAGGACACTTTGCTTTAAGTTTTCAAATAACACAGATTTAATAAACCTTACTGCAATATATTTTATAAATTACTACACAGGTAATTGCATGAAATATGTTCCTTTCATAACATTCAATAATCCAAACTATTACTATCAAAATCTATTATCTCTCAGCAATGAGCTTTTTTATAACCCTTTTAAAAGTTTCAGCAACAAAAATAAATAGTATTAGAGCACCAAGAGGTCTCCCAAAAAACACGACCTCTCGGGTAAATAGTTATATAACTAAATCACCAGAAAAAGGACACACGTCCTCCAGAGTTTGGATGTTAACCAAGTAAAACTAAATAACTAAATGTGGCTCCTTGTCTATAGCATGATCCTCGGTCCCCGCTGGACTCCCTTCTTCCCTGGTAACTGATTGGGCAGGTTTCCATTCTTTATATGCCTGGACCACCTCCTTCATGAGTGATAGATGCAGGATCTTAGAATTTACTATCCATGCCATAGAGGCATCTTTAATCCATCTCAATTTATTCACCTTTTCAATGACATTGGGCAGCTGATCTACACATAGATATAGCATAGATTCAATCCTTGCCATCTGAGTTAAGTCAGAGGCTTTAGAATTAATCTTTTCCCTGATAGTCTTTATTGCTGAGTCAAAAGAATCAAGAGCACCCTTCAATTCTTGCTCACCATAAACTGATGGATAGGTACAAGTGAAATTGATCACTTTCAACTCATTCAGGGCAGCCTTTTGAATATGCTTAGCTTCTGAATCATATTCTTTGTTTTTTGAAATGGTGCTCCTTATTAGACTGATGCACCAACTTATGCTTTTCCTGAGAATGAAGAAAGTGGATTCTTCAGCACCTTTTAGGGAATTTTCAGTGCAAAATTTGTTGAAACCATGCCTCTCTATCTCCATAAATTTTGTCATCACTGACACCCATTTGTGTTCCTCTCCATCCTAGACCTAGTGTTGGGCTTGCAACTCCCCCATTACCACCTCTGTGTGATCAATAAATGACTGTGAATACTTGATATATTGTCTGGCATTGTTAAGCTCTTGGGACATCCACTCATCAACTAAGGACACCAATGTGTGACCCCTTTGAACTTGATTCAACAGTGTTTTACTTTTTGCAGAGTTGGGATCGAATACCTATGATGATTGAGACAGTGGGGTGGCATCAAAATTATAGAAAGTATTTATGAACTGAGAGAGTGAGACAATGGTTTGCTTCAGTTCCTTCTTTTCCTTACTATCCTATACTGATGTGATCAACATCTGCTGGGTTGTTTCTTTGAAAAGGTGATTCTTTCCCACTCTATCCATAGTCCCTAACTCAATTTTAATTACTTCAAAATCTTCAACTGCAACATCCCATTTTTCTTCCTTCGGTCTGTAGGTGGCTACTTCAGTTATCCACTTCCTATTTTTAGTATCAGAAAATATTCGTGCTGTACTCTTAACCTTCTTGGCCTTGGGATTCTTCTGAGCATACTTACTTACTATATCCTATACTGGAATAGATATCGGAATCAAACTCCATTTCTTATTAACTGAAGAGGTCAACAATCTTGGGGTATCATTTGTTGCTGCTATTTGGGTACCAGTCTTAGTAGGGGTGTCCATTAAATCCAGAGTTACAACATCAAGATTGAAAAGATCTTTTCTGATTTTCTCATCTTCTCCAATTTGGTAGTTTAAATCCCCAAATTTTTCATCCTCCAAATTGGCTGTTTATGTATTCTCTTGAGTCATCTTTCCCTTTTTCTATGGTTGGGATCTTGATCTAGTAATGTGCCAAGGGGAGGCCATAGGGGAAAGTTCTATAATAGATTTCTTTCTGGGATCCTTCTTTCACAACTTATCTAAGGAACCTGCATTACCAGATGGTTTAGGAGAATTAGAAACAGAGGGGAAGGAAAATAAAATTGAAGTTTAAGTCCAATTGTTTTAGGACTAGACTGTTCTATTTTTGTCTGTAGCTATTCTTCGGTTAATTTGAGTACATGTTGTGTCCTGCACTTAATGTTGTCTTCCTCCTCTCTTGACCAGTCAATATCTATCTCTTCAGTGTCTAGGAGCCTTTTGAAACTAGATTCAACTAAGTCAGAACCGTCATCTGTCACCCCTTCTATGCTGAAATACAATCTCATGGACAGGATTTGAGATATGCAGAGTCTACTATGACCTCTCTTCATAACTTGGGACTCATTCACACAGTCTTCCCAGAAATCCTCTAGATGGGGAACTGGAAACATGTGAGATCTAAGACCTAGATTCCTGTTAGAAAATTTTTTATTATCAAATCTTGTTCTCTCTATGTAGTACTTGAAATCAAAATGACTAAGGTCACTTCCAATACTTATTGCATCTTCAATAGTCACACATGAAAATTTACCTAGTTGTAATGGGAAAAATTTCTCCCATCCTTCCTCAAGAAGAAAACACTTAAGCACAGTAGCAAGCTGTCTACAGACTTCTACAAGGATGAAACAATCAAAGCCATACCAAGGTAATTTTGTAGGGGAATCTTCAAAACAACCAATTCTAATATAAGTGAACCTAGGGAACTGAATGTAAAAACTCCCAAATCTTGTCACAAATTGCTGAGCTTCTAAACTCATTCTCCTAGATGAATCCCCAGACATCTCAGAACAAATTTTACCCATAAAAGTATCATGTACCCTTTTGTAGTTCTAAATTACATTGTCTTTATGAAGAATGGTAAAATACTCAAAAACACACATTCCATCTATCCAAGGCTCATGAATCATCCCATCCCATATCCTACTACAGGCTAGATAATACATCAAATAAGAAGACATGAAAAAGCTACATCTAGTGAGTTTGGAATTATTCAGTTGTTCTCTCATAGAATATGCAATTAATTCATCCCAATACTTCTTGTTTCTACCTTCTAAAACAATCTCTACATAACAGAACAACCAATTTTGAAAGAAGAATGCCTCAGGTGACCCTCTGACTCTATGCAACATCACCCTAATATCACTAATAAATGGGTGCACATGACTTATGTTGAGATTTTTGGGTAAACAGGAACCTCCCCTTTGGGCATTTAATAATTAATGCTTGGATATTGCGGTATGATTTGCATCAGCATTTGGTTTGAACTTAACAAGGGACTGCGCAGGAGAGAAGGCGGAAAAATTTCTCTCTTGAATTTGGAAAGCTAAAGCAACAATTCCTCTATTCGCAGCCATCAAGACCTCACTATTTATCTTGAGAATTGATTTGGTTCACTGGTCATAGTGTCGGATACACTCATGGACAAGTTTAGGACAAACTACTACAGGAGGAAAACAAGCAGCTATGCACAAACCACTACTTAAAATTTCAACAGAAGGGACATTCTATTCTATAGATGCAGTGAGCCTATCAGCAATTCCTTCTACATCATACCCTTCTAAATCTGTGTCCATCACAATGGGATTTTCACACACCAGACTAGACACACTTCCAAACAAATGGAATGCAGACTTCATACTTGCAAGAACAGACTGATAACTGTCACAGAAATTTCCTTAAATTTCACAAGCTCTCAAATTCAAACACTGTAGAAATTGCAGCCTAACTTACCTTAATCACTGTAGAAAAACTCTGCAACTGGAGCTCCAAAAACCCTTACCTTCAATCTTCACGCATATAGACAATGACAACATTTCAAAAAAATAATGAATGCTAAGAAGGGTTTTAAATAAGAAATACCAAAGATTTGACAATTAATTGCCCATCATTAAGGCAATAAAATCTTGGAGAATGAAGTGACCATTCACACCCACAATCATTTAATGCCACTTGCACAAAATTTTATGCCACATGAATTCCTCATTAATTTGACAGCTCAGACACGTTTAACTTCCACCAATACCTTCCTTCTTTAAAAGCCTTTTCTAGGTAGGGCCCACAACTGAAATGACGGTGGTAGTCCTTTATTTTTTCCACGTGTCACTTTTAAAATCATTGAACACTCTTGAACACAGATGAACTAAGTTCAAGGGTGTTCTTATGTGTTCACCACTATTCAATTTTGTTCCTTTTTTAATCTCCCGCCTTCATCCTTAAACCAAAAATCCCATACTTAGCCACTGAATCCCAGCTTTGATCAATCAAAAATTTTGAAGACCACGATCATGAGACACCTTCTTAGTGATAAAAAACATGAACGAGCTTGAACACTCTTGAACACTCATGAACCAATTTCAAGGTTGTTCAAGTATGTTCAAACATGTTAAAAAAAAACATGTTAGCAAATTATTTTTCTATTTTCACAAACACAGATGGACCACAAGGTGGACCCTTTCGCTGAGAATTTCAACATGGGGACTTAAGCAGCTTTGAGATTCACAAAAATAACATGGCGACTCTAGAAATCAAATAAAAAGGACAAGGACTAAAACTTGGACTAACATAATCCTAGGGAGCATTCTATCCCAGGCCAATCCCAACTACACCTATTGTTAGTAACCCATTTATGATTAGGCATTATTGTGCCAAAGCCCAAAAAACAAAATATGTCATGTATAATTTGGAGGACTTGGTGACCTGGAGAAGTTGGGAGTCCACATGATTTGCAAAGATGGTGGTCCAATCAATTTTTTTCTCACCAGAGGTGATGCCCAACAAGAAATAGTACATCCATGCCAAGAATTCCCAGGCATGGGGCTGTCCAAAGACCTTGCATAGTGCAATCATCTCCATCTGTATGCTTTCTTTGAATTTGGTCTGGGGGCTCTCTAGCTTCATGTTTTTGATTTCTTTCCTTGGAACCTTAAGCCATGTGTTGTTGAGATACTGTTGGGCCATATGTTCTAATTTATTAAATTCTTCTAGGGCTAGATCCTAGGTGAGGATGACTACATCATCAAATTGGGGAATTCCTAGTCCTTTCTGAAAAGTTGTGGCATCAAGAGACACCATAGGAATTGGATATCCAATTGGGACTGGGGTGGCAAGCATGATGGCTTAAATGACTGCATTATGGTGTCCTGCCAGAGTGAGAATGAGCTTTGGGGCTTGCATAGAGAAGGGGAAGCCAAACAATTTGAGGATCCCAAAATTCCCCACATTGATAGCCAATGGATCTCCGGTCATTCATTGTATGAACATCATTTTCACAAGGGCCTGTATTTCAGCCCACATTCTGACACTGGTGTTGGTGATCAACTAAAGTTTGGAATCAATCTTTGATCCCACAATGGTTTCTCCCTTCAGATACTTCATTGTCAAAGGGAGTTTTTCCAAGGCCTTCTTGGCCTTTGTCCTGATAGCTACCCGGGTGGCAGTAGATGTAGGGAGATCTTAACTCCCAGGTGGAGATGATTTAGAAGCTTATGACATGATTGATAAGTGGTATTTTGGCAACCTACAAGGCAAGATGAACATTAGTTTTTATATAAAACAAAGCATTATTCCATATTTTGGAGATCTTACCATCACATCACATCTGTTCCTGAAAGAATTGTTAGCTCATGTCAAACCCTGAAAAGATATATATCTAATAAGAGTGACTTAGGAATTTGACCTCTTCCCAGACCTTTGGGGATTTTAGCTCATGTGATGAGAAAGAAACAAGGAGAAAATGAAGACCTGGGATCCAGAGTATGAAAAACTAACCGTTGCTAACATGACCAAAAATGATCTATATTAGGTTGACGTAGGGGTGTCACATGGACATGCAGTAATGGGAGTTATGGAATTAATGCGGAGAGTTGTTGAACATGTGAGAGAATGAATGCTACTTGGGCCAGACTTGAATTATCACATAGGAAACTCAACCTATCATTAAGACTGACTTGATAGAGGAGAGAGAAAACCACCATGGCCAAACCAGCGAGGTGTCGAGTTTGAACTAGGTAGCCACCTTTCTTGAACAAGCTCCACATTTGGGGTTTCTGATGCATAGAATGCGGTGAGCTCACTACTAAGGAAAGTGTGGATTATACAAAGAAACATATACAGAGTTGAAGCGCAAGTGAGGGCCAAATTATGACTCATAGACTTAGCCAAAAATAGGCATATATACAGATGCAAACATACATTTACATAATGTACACATATATAGAGAATTATAGAGGTATTTACAAAGAAACCTACTAAAATATACAAAGCATACATACTATTGTAAATGAATAGAGGGAAGACCACCTTCTGGCAGAGCCAACCCAACAACGGGAGGTGATAGAAAGAAAAACCAAAGATGGAGACAAAAGCAAAACAAAAAGAAAAAAAATAAAACAAAAACAAGCAAGAACTAGAAAACAAGAAACCAAAGAAAGAAGAGCCGAAGGCTTACCTGGAAACATGGAGGATGTGGGAAAGATGAGCACGGTAGGTGCTCTATGACAAGCTAGCCTTTGAGTGACCATGAACAAGAAGCTCAAATCACTGTTTAATTAATCACTAAGCACATGGAGAAATTTGTTGTTTAATCACCTTAGTCACCTTAAAATTGCTCTGAGTGCTCTAGGTGTTTGATCGCAGTAAATGTGAAAATTATAGGTAACTTCTAGTTATACTCTTAGGGTAAAAATGCATTGCATTCTTTCCACAAAATTTGGCACAATCAAACCTCTGGACTCCAGGCCTGAGGATTCCATGCAGCCACACCTTTTCACAAAAGAATACGTGATGGAAAAGAATCCTGGAGTCCTGAATCGGGCTCTCAAAAGAACAAACAAACTCTGGGACTGGGTCTCGGAGACACAAGAAGACAAAAGAAAAAGAAAGACAACCCTCGTGGAAGAAAATCCTAGAGGGAGATAAAGGAAATAGGAAACCAAGGGAAAGAAAAGAAAGAAAAAAAGGGGACCCAACATTTTGCCTACAAAATGTAGGGATGGGTATGCAGGGCATAACAAATGACAACTATCTGGGATGAATGCCTTAGAGAATTTTAGAAATTTAGAATCTCTAGTTAGCAAAACTAAAATTAATCTTTACCTGGAGCCTTCTGCTGGAAAAGTGTGAGGCGCCTGAGAAAATCAGACTCATCACTAATCCAATCTTTTGGTCTTTCATCAGTTGTGAAGTGTGTGCTTTGAAAGAAAACCAAGCCAATGACCTCCGAGAGAAACAAAGGGGAGGCACTATGAAAATCAAGCCAAAGTCATCATACCTTGCATGTTTCCCCCATATACCAGAATTCTCTATTCTTTAGTTCTTTTATTTTTTCTAGATGGAAAGCCGGTATTTCTTTCACCATGAACCTTAAGCTTAGCTAAGTTTAACTGTGGTACTTCTTTTACCTTGCCATCCACTTTAAATTATCGAGTAGGAGAGAATGTTCTAGACCCAAGATATTTTGATGATTTTTAGACTTGGTCAACAACCAGTGCAAATGATCTTCCCTCAAGGTGTCTGATTACTTACTTCTTGAATTTTCTTTTAACTAATGTCCAGACTGTTAAGATGTGAATCTGATCAAGATTACCCATAAACTTTTACCATATTTACAAAATAACTCCAGAGCATGGAAAAATTACACCATGCTAACAATAGATCTTGAATTCACTAGAATGTACAAGGTACTATTCAAAAGACTAGATGTTATGCGAAGCATACCGGTCTATGAAATGAAGGAAACACACTGGGAACAGGGAAAATGAGAGAACAAAAAAGATAAAAGAAAAAGGAAAATATGGAAAGGAAAGGCGGTCCTAGAGGTTGGCTACAAACTATTTACAAGGAAATCCAAACAAACGACTGGGAAAGATATTTACAAGAAATAAATTTACATATAGTACAACTTCAGACAAATTCACCACCTACCTTATTCAAAGAAGTGCTTGAGAAAAATCCCATTGAAAGGCAATGGGACGGCCTCTTTGGTCATCCTATTGAGGCAATAAGTATTTGCCCCATAGATCTCAGCTATCAGATATGGTCCAAGCCAGAGCCGTTGGAACTTAGTGTGCTTTCCTTTCTTTTCTTAGGCCTTTTCCCACAAGAGGACCAAGTCCAAAATTTGAAAGGCCTTGTATTCAGTTGTTATGTCAAACCATCATTTCACTATTGCTTGTTTACATGTGAAATGTTCAAGGGCTCTATCTATCTATTCCTCCATTTGTACCAGATTCAAAATCCAAACTTCCACAGTGTTATCCCAGTTGCTGAATCCTACATAAACTATAAAACCAACATCTGTAAGTTGATGGGGAATACTAGATTTTGGCCATAAACCAAATGGAATGGGGATGTCCCTAGGGCTGCCTTTATTTAGATACAATCCACACAAAGAGAGAATCTAAGCTTTTGATGCCAGTCCCATGGGTTTTGTTCTAACAGATGTTTGATCACCTCAAGTAGTTTTTTGTTGGTTAATTAAGCAACACCATTTCTATGGGGGTAATAGTTTCTAGAGAAATTCATGGTTATCTTTCTATAATAGGTCCATTCAAGTAATTAAATTGAAGAAAATGTTGAACAATTGTCACATACTATAGGAAATGTCATTCCAAATCTTGTGACTATGTTTTCTTCCAGGAATTTTATAACTACGTCTGCCATGTTGATTTTACAAGGAATTATTTTAGACCACCGGGTGCAATAATCAGTAGTAGTCAAAATATACCAGTGGTTGACATACAAGTTGGGGTTGATTTCCATGATAAAGTCAAATTCCCATTGGGAAAAGGGTCTAGCTTTGAAAATTGGCTACAAAGGCATGGCCAGGTTCCACTCATGATGTGTCACTATTTGGCAAGTATGGCATCTCCTAATGTGAGTATAGACATCCTTAAAGATACAGGGCCAATATTATCCAGCCCAGAGGATCTAATGGGAAGTGGCTTCAGTTGAGCCATGCCCAGTTCCAAACTGTCTATAGAATTTTTCAATCATCTTCGTAGCTTGGTCCCTCTCTATGCACTGGAGGTATACCCCTTCATAGTTCCTACAAAAGAGTGTTCCATTTTTTATCATGAAGTACACGCTCTTTAGTTGCAGGGAATGACATTTGTTTGGGGATAGACCCTCCAGGCATCTGTTGTTCAATAATAAGTATACCGAGTTGATATACCACGGATCTTAAGTGATGGACTCTACTGTATAGGTCTAGCATTCAATATCTAGAGTTCCTTCTTCCATCGCTCTACTTAATCCCTAGCCTCAGACTATATTTATGGGTTGCACTTCCAAATTGTACTCCTGGAGGATGGCCATCCATTTCCCCATTGTTCACCCAATTCACTCTGCGTGAGCAGAGACTTAACAGCCTAGTCCAAGATGATAGAATGCACTTTACTCTAGAGAATGTAATGCCAAAATTTCTTCACGGAACGGATGAGAGAAAAGTCCTGCTTTTCCAAAGGTGAATACCAGACTTTGGCATTCTTAAAGGGGGAGCTCATAAAAGCTATTTTTTGTTCTTCCCCTTTTACCTTCTGGGTTAGAACTACCATGGCAGAATGTGGCAAAGCAAAGGAGTATATGGGAAAAGGGAGGGAGTAGTCCAGATTAGGCAAGACTGGTGCCTCCACAATTATTTGTTTAATTTGGGCGAATGACTACTTTTCTTCAGGACTCCACTCAATCTTTGTATCTTTCTTCATCATCATATTGAGTGGATTCACTATCTCGATGAATCCAGTGTTGAACCACTAGAGAAAATTGATCTTTCCAAAGAAAGACCTCACTTCCTTTTTGCGGTCGGGCATTTGTAGGTTTGGTAGGGCTTCAACTCTCTCAGGGTTAGTGGATATACCCTTCTTAGAGATAATATGCCTGAGTAGCTTCCCTTTAGTGACCCCAAATATACATTTCTTAGGGTTGAGGGATATTCCATACCGGTGACATCTCTCACAAATTTGGGCGAGGTGGGTGGAATGATCATGCCTATCTCAGGAAAAGACGATCAAATCATCCATGTAAATGATTATGCACTAGTTTACCAAGACTTCGAACACAATGTCCATAGCCTTATGAAATGTGGCCCCGACATTGATCAAGCCAAAGGGGATCCTCTGGTATGCAAACATTCCCCACCTGGTTGTGAATGCCATTTTGTCTCTATCTTCATACTTAACGATGACTTGGTTATACTCAGAGTACCCATCCAGGAAGAACATCATTTGTGATCCATTCACGATTTGCAATACCTCATCCAATGAGGGGAGAGGGTGATTATCCTTCTAAGACACCTTCTTTAAATTTTGAAAATCCATGAAAAGATGGATTTTGCCACTTTTCTTCCTCATAGGGACAAGGTTGGAAACCCATGTAGTGTGCTAAATAGGAAAGATAATCCAGGCTAACAATAGTTTCTTAACCTCCTAATGAATTAGAGGCTCTATCAGTGGGTTTACCAGTGTTTTCTTTTTCCAGAAGGGCTTACCATCAGGTTTTAGGTGGATGGTATGGGTCATAATGGATGTGTCATAGGTTTTTAAATCCTCATACTCCCATGCAATTACATCAATGTATTCTTGGAGAATCATGAGAATCTTGTCCTTCTCCTCAGGGGAGCAGGAGGTGCCAATGTGTACCAATTTTTCTTCACCTGCTTGGCTGATGTTTAATTTTTCAAATTTTCCTCCCTCTGAGGAGGATGATATATTTTCCTGGCCCCGAGGGTCTATGTCAAAGATACATTCTAGAACTACCATCCCATTAGGGATGGTGTTGGTTGGTAAGTCTATGATCCTGTCATCTTATTCACCCTGTCCAGTATCTTTGTGATCTCTTTATTTCACTATCTAGTCCTCAAAAAAACCAACATTGGCCATGAAGGATAGGATATGTTGATCATCCTCAAAGACCTAAAAGTGGGTGATGTTGTCTGGAATGGACAGGGTGGGGACCATCTCAAAAGAGTTTTTTTGTAGCTGAGAGCTAGCTATTGGCTCAAGGATGCTGACAGATACAACAAGGGCATCTGGAACGTAGTTTCTTTTCTAGGGAATGAGTTCCATGCCAAAAGCATAAAAATCTTTGATGAGGCTCCATGCTCAGTTGTGGTATGCGGCAAACCTTTTATCATGACAAGTGTATTGGCTCTGGACCTGCTTGATGATCAACTCTGAATCACCCAGTGCCCGGAGGTGAGTGATTCCCTTTCTTAGTGCAAATAGGAGTCTAGGGACCAAGGCCTTGTACTCCATGAAATTTTTCATGTAGTTTAACTACAACATGTAAGATGTGAGAAAGGATTTCCCCTGTGGGTTGATCAATTCCAATCCGGCCCCACAACCTTGTTTAGATCTAGACCCGTCAAACTTCAGGGTCCACAAGTCATTGTTCATTTTATCAGGATAGAAAGGTGGAGTGGCCTTTGGATTATTTTTTGGAAGGTAGGGAGGAGTTTCCCCCAGCTTTGATGTCATGTGGGTGAGGTTTTCCACTAGAGAAGCCTGTGGCTAGGAATCCTAGCTCACCCGTACCCGAGGGGCATCGCTGGAATGATTGTTGGGTCCAGGAAAATTCTCTTCATGTTTCTTCTCCCAAAGGGAATTGATGTGATGGGTAACAATGATAATGCAAGGTTCACACTCTAGTTCTGAATGTTTTTGATAATGCACCTGGCACCAAGAGCCATACAAGATTATAGTGGGGGTTGCTGCTATACCTTGTAAGTTAACCTCACCCCTTAATTTTTTGTCCAAGTACTGGACCCTCTGAGAAACAATGGGATCATTCATGGGGGTGAAATCAAATGTTAATAATTCTAGGGGTCGGTACACCCCGGGGGAAGTCTCAGAGAAGAGGACTTCATTTACCCTCCCAACTTCGGTGAGGGCCTGTTTCATCCTGGACTCACTTTCTACCTGGATCTAATTAGATTCTCCCTCCCAGGGGATTCACAAGTGGGAAAAGTCAGTGGAGAAATACCCATTAAGGGACTTAGACCAATTCTAACTTAATATCTCGTAAGTCTCTGGGATGTCCACCACTTGGATGTCTATTATGCTTGCTATCCGGTGGTCTTGGGTGAGTTGAATCTAGCCATTCTTCAACTCACCTACCATTTTTATGACAATTTTGTCCAATTGCATTACTGCGCCTTTGGATGGAGTGGGACATGGTCTGAGATTTTGGCATATTGATAAAGGCATGACATTGCCTAAAGCACCAAAATCTACAAAGAAATTATGTAGGTTCTTCCCTTGTATGTTCAAAACTAGTAGGAAGGGATGATCCTCATTGTTTCCCTAGAAGATAGTCGCATTGGTATTATCAAAAGTGATAGTCTTGGGTGGGCGACTGACAACTTCTGGGTTTCCTAAGACCCTCATAAGAGACTTCCTCTACTCAAGATAGTTCAACCAAACCTCCATCAAGGTCATGGAGGTGGTAGTTTGTTCTAACTCCTTTGTGATGTCAAACCTCCCCCCGCGAATTGTTGGCTTCCCTCAGCCAGGACCTTAGCTTGGTTAGAGCTAGACCCTTTCAATGGGAAGGAAAGATTAGTTGTGTTGCCCCAAATATGGATGTCTTTGGGAGGTGTGGGCATGTAAATTGGTCCTTTACCAGCCTGAATTTGAGTGTTGTAGAATGTCTGTGGGTTGGTGAAGGCATTGGCCTCAAAGGCCAGAATAGATTCATCAAAGAAACCATGAAATTTGGGCTCTTCTTCATCCTCTAAGTCTTCTCCAAAGAAGATGGTCTCATAGGTGAAGGCACCATTAGTGGGCTCTTGCATGGGAGGTTCCAGGGGAGTAGGATTAGCAGTTTGTTATCTGTCTAATCTAGAGATCATTATGACCTTCTCTAGTGTGGCACAATTCACCTCAGAATGAGAGCTAGTGTTATGAAATCTACACCAGTTAGTTAGGGGCTCAAGTTCTATGATTGGCACAAAATGGGTAGGTCCAGCACTACCCTAAGTGGTTTTTTTGTTTGGAGGAGAACCTCTGGTGTTGGAATTGTTATTCCATTTCTGTTGGTTGGGTAGATGCCCATTGTTATAGTTTCTTCCTCTGGGATTGGTATTTTGTTGATTGGAGAAGACATTCCCTCTCTAGGAATTGGTTTTGTGGGGAGAAAAAGACCCTGCCTTCAGCTGTCCCATGTCCATAGTCACTAAGGACAATAGTCACTAGAGGGATTCAACCTCGGTGGACAGCAAGGTGTTCACGTCACAATGTGACAGTTGTTGCGATGGTTCCCCAAAAAGGTGGTAGCGGCTACCACAGTTGAGGGAAGTAGTCCTCCAGCTGTGGGTGACTAGAAGAAAGGCACTCTGGAAGGTTCTATCTGTAGTGGTTGTGTTTTTATGGCTGGTTCTTATGAACAAATTCTAGACTCGGTATTTTTTGCGCTTGCAATGGGTATACATACCAGGCCTGTTGGTCTATCAGTGCTGGTGGGGGATTCATGGCCATCGTAGGGGCACCCATTGCTTGATTGGGGTTGTATCCCCCATTATAAGAATTTTCATTGGGTATCATGTTGAAAGGCATGCTCTGCCCAATCCTATCACGCGATTTGTTAAAACCGCAGGAAAACTCCAAGGCTATGTTGTAAACCTTCGCTAGAGTGTCTCAGTTAGTGGGGGTGGTAGTTTTCCATAGGAGAGTGGTAAAAAAATGGTCCATTGCATTAAGGTATGTCTTGATGGTTACATCCATGGATGGGATGAAGGGACCCATGCACCGCTTCAAGGCGCATTCAAATCGATGATTAAATGCTACAACGGGTTCGTTCAGTTCCTTCCTAATGGAGATGAACTAGCTATGGGACCATGCTGGGTCCACATGTACATGGAAGGCCACCAAAAAAGCATCTTCCATATCTTGCCAACTATTAATGGAGTTGGCATGCAAGTTAAGGTACTAGTTCATCTTGTTCTATCCTAGGGACAAAGGAAACATCGAGGGTTACAACGTCCTAATGTTGGATCTGGTGTCAGTTCATGGCATCTTTGTATGCCTGCATGTGCTCTTCTACAGTTCATGAGCCTAAGTGCTCCTATTAGGGGAAGATATTTTCTGGGTGCATAGGAAGATCGTTGGTTGCACCTAGAAGCTGTCCCATTAGGGACCCGGTGTTACAAAAGTATGCAGCCGTCAGGGGTGTTGGTGTTTGGCTAGACTTAGCATTAGTCCCCAAGGTTGTCTGGTAGAATTGGGTATTTTGAGATGCAGTAGATCCCTAGACAAGGTTGGCTAGTTTGGTTTTCATTGTCTGCTTCTTTCGAGCAGGAGGCTCTAGTTCAATAAGCCTTCCAATATTGGGGGCTGATCTGAGGACTCTTTTGAATAAGGGAGGTGAAAATGATCCAATCTTGCTAAAGGTCTGCTTCCTCAAAATATGGCTTGGGGAACCCTCAGGAGGTATAAAATATAAATCCTTAGAAGCGGATGAGCTCATGCCCTCCCTCTAGCACCAGTTTCTATGTACGGGACTTTGTGACTAGGTCCACCAATAGATGTAAGTTGTCACCAGGTACCGAGGTACCGGCCAAATTTTCTTGTAAAGGTTGTCCATGAAAATAAATTCTTCAGGGCTTAAAGCATGTGAGAGTTGGGTATCGATAGCATGGGGGCTCAATTGGGTGTGTGACTATTTTGTTTAGGGGGATAGCAGGTTTTCTTGGCTCATCTTCTCTGGGGTTTTTGTTAGGTCGGCATTTCCTGCAAACAAGCATTAACTTAAAAAATAAACTTCAAAATATAGGCCAGAGTTAGAAGTACTCCGTCTACTTATAGTCATGCTAATACATTTAAAACATCAACCAAGCTCTAACATACTACACTAAATACTGAATACACACAGAACCATCAATTCATATATGTCCAATAGAAAGGGGAAAAGGTCGTTAATCTACTTAAAATATTAGAGCAAGGGACATTAGAAACATACAACATGAAAGAATGTTAATCCAGATATCAAAACACTAACAACATCATTTCCTAAACTCTTGTTTCTTTATTAACACATTTTCCAGTGAGCACTCATGTGTACAATAATGGCTCCAAGGGAACATGTATCTACTAAGAACTTCTGAGAAGTAAGGAGAAATGATCTTTGAAACAACTAGAAATAGAAGGCCAAAATGCTATAGCTATGGACTGCAAAATCATCAATTTTACCAACCCTTGGAATGAGGTAAGAGTTATTATTTATACACAAATTTTCCCTAAAACTAGCCTAACTTATCTTTACACGCAATAATAAAATACAATTTTCAATGGTTGGTACTACTTCAACCACACTAAAACAAGCTCGAGAAGAATGGAGGTGTGACATGTTAGAAGAATAAGAAAGGAGAAGAGGGATGGAAGAATCAACCTCGAGAAGAGAGCCGAAAGGAGAAAAGAATAAATTCAATGCCCCAAGGATCAAGGCTACATGCCTCATTAATGCAAAAATGGCTCACTATCTCTAGTGTGCTAGGTGTTATGCTGGAGTGGTGCCTTGGGGAGAGTACCTACCAAAACCATGCCTCAAGTTGACATGCCTTGCTAGGGTCACCTACTTTTTGACACCATTATTAACTTCTTGATAATGACTAGTCGGCTCCAGGGAACCTAGACATGGGCCATCAAAAGAATGAAAAATTGTAGATCTGGAACTCTGGGATCTAGGAGCTTACACTCCAATAATAATGAATCAAAATGTGCTCTATTGGTGAAGATCTCCAGACTCTGGAGAAACTTATTTTTCTTTTCTATCTTTGAATTTTTCTAGGAGTTGGGCGATCCCATCCTCATCAATGTCTCTGAGGCCGACCTGGTGGTATTTTTCCACCACCACTTGTTCACCCAAATCCAATTTTTTTACCTTGAATTCAGTGGCCATCTTTGTGATTTCATGGCCATGGAGCACCATGGGAGATATACGGGGCATTGTTTCTCTATCAATTCCTTCCAAGGACTGGTATCAAGATTTCATCAGCTCATCAAATTTCCCTATGACATACTCCTCTGGAGTACATGTTATAGTACTAAATGGATAAAATCTTGAAACCCTTGTAATTAATTCCTTATATAAATTTAAAGAATAATCTATCTCCAAAACCTTTTCCCATAGGGCCCCTACCAGTTTCTCGGTTATCTCTAATGTAAGATCCAGTCTGGAGTGCAGGGTCCAGACAAAATCAAAGGACTCTTCTCCCAAAATCCCATCTTTGGAGACAACTTCCTCCCCAATGCTCATGAGTTTCCCTAACTCACCTATCCAAGCCTTGTGTTTCTTGACCTCTCCTCCTAGATGGTAATGGTATTTTTAGCCTAATGCAATACATTGTTAGCTGCATATAGGTAGGGTAGTGTGGTCACTAGGAAGTGTTAGACGTTCCCTACTTGTTCTACTATCCAATCATCAACTTCCTGCGCTTTCTTTTTTATATTCCTAAGTGCGTTGATGTCACCCTATGGGAGTGGTGCTCAGAATGAGGAAACTTTTAGAGGAATGGCATTGATGGGTTGGGCAAGTTTTGTCAGAAGCCTGACAAGATTTGTGTTCTTCTATTTTTCTGTCTTAAACTTCTGGGATTCCTTTTCATAGCGGGCTTCTACCAGCTTGGATGCTTCTTTTAGCAGGTCCAACTCACCCTACTTTCCACTCTTCCCTAGAGATATCTCCATGATTGTATACTCTTTTCCCTTTGTTGTCATTGTGTCTACCTTTGGGGGAGGTGTTCCGACTACCGCAACTGTATCTCTTCCTAGTTCGGTCTAGAGGGTATGGACTATCTGGGCTTTCTTTTCCTTGGGGGGATCTTACACTTGCACCATCATCTTTGCCAAAGAGAGGTGGGCCTTGGCCGGTGCTGAGGCCTTCCTTTTTCTTGAATCCACCAACCATTGTGGTGGTAGGGGTGGCCTTTCTTCTAAAGTCTGATCATATAAATCCCATTCAGGGTTTTATTGCATATCCCTGGTATTCTAAGCCCCTTCAGACTATTTCCATGTATCCTCGGGTTGACCAACATTATCCAACTTAGTGGCCTTTGTATCATCTTCCCTAGTGTTTGTTTCTCTAGCAGCATTGGGCTCAACATTGACGTTCCTGGGTTTTTGCCCCTCATCTTGCTACTATTGGTGTTGTTTTTTTCTAGTCTTGTCTACTGGGGTGTTCTATCCTGTCAGAATATCTTTAGGGGGTGGCAGAGGCATCAGGCCTAGATTTACCATTTGGGACAGTGTGATTACCTCACCAAATGTTACCTTCTTTGGAGGCGGTATCTGGAGCATGGCGGCTAAGGTTACAGTTGTTCCTGTTGGTCTGGTTCCCTTAGCTAATGCTAGTTGCTCATCCCATACTTGCCTATGCTTCATGATCCTTGGAACCTATATCTCTGGGATGTTAGAGATGTTCATTTTTTTTGGCTCCTTTTCTGGTTCTACCTAGAATTCCTACTCTTAGGAAGCTTCTTTCTCTAAGGTTTTCTTCTCAAGAGGGATCACTACTTCCTCTTGGGAAACTATTTCTTCCACTATCTTCCTGATATTCCCCTGTAAGTTCACTATTTCATCTATCCCAAATAGGTCATCAAACTCATCATGTAGAGGGGAGGTCTCTTTGGGATCTTTGGGTTGATTATTTGGCTCTGGAGAGTCTGAGGAGACAATCTATATTTTAAGGATGCTAGGCATCCCGAGCTTCGGATCCACCTTGGGCTAAGGATGAGTTGTCTTTTTATTTTTCCTCCTTGTTACCAATGGGGGCCCTGCATCGAACATGGTTGCCCACTCTTCCTCTGCCCCAGTCCTTGTTGCTTAGACCATTAATGCTACAAGTGAATGGGAAGTGGGAGGGTGGACGAGTTCGGTCATAATGGCTAGGGTGGCCAACAGGGTGATTAACTTTTCTTTCATTTTTTGGGAGGCTGCTAGTGTTTGTTGAATTTGCTCCACTATGGGAGTGGCTGTTGGGACTTGAAATAGGGTCCCTATTTTCCTTTTTCCTCTATCCTCACCCTATGAGGAGATTCTGGCCTAGGAAGTTGAACCCTGCACAAATGGACAAAATTTTCATGTACTCCTTGGGCATGCCTTCTTGAATTATGCATGACTACACTCGATCACATTGTAAGTGAGGTCCTCTATTGTTGGTCCCTCCTATGCATCCAAATATACCACAAGGAGGGCCATCTTATCTACTCCATTTTCTTTGTATTGTGGGTCCACTGTAGACCCAGTATCTGAGAATTTGTCTGGGAACTTCTGAAGCTTGAGCCTCTTCATCATTCCCATTGTCATCCAGATGAAATGCCGGTTCCAAACTTCGAAGTCATCCTGGTAGTCTTCCCAAAAATCTTACATGTGATACTCATGGGGTTCTGATGCTCAGTGAAGTGTCGTTGCTATTTTTCCTAGCAGATCAAAATTCTTCTGCTCCAGATAAAACCTTGATAGTCTCAGACTTTTGAGTTCATTGTTTGCCTCATTTTTCGTAGCCAGACTACAAGAGTAGTTTCCAAAAGTTATTAGGAATGAAATGTTTGTCACCTTCTTCATTGTGAAGAGGGCATGCAGGTCCATGATCTACCAATATTATACTAAAATAATTGTTCTATCCCCATAATGTTTGGGAAATAAATAGGGTTTCCATCAGAAGCTGGTCACCTGAATGTATGTATGTTGTTGAAATAGAATATAATAATGGCCATAAGTTCTGACCAAGTCCATTTCCTCCTTGGAGAGCTGGTATTTGACATCTGGAGTAGGTATGAGGAGGTTGTAGTAAATGAAGGCATCATTCACTTGATAGAAGCTAAGGAAACTAGCCTCCCATTAGATCTGTGGGAAATAATCCCAGGAAGCATTCTGGCCTGGGCCAATCCCAAGTACACCCGCTGTTAGTAACCCATTTGTGATCAGGCGTTGTTGTGCCAAAGCCCACAAAAAAAAAATGTCATGTGGAATTTGGAGGACTTGGTGACCTGGAGAAGTTGGGATTCCACATAATTTGCAATGATGGTGGCCCAATCAAAGTTCTTCTCGCCATAGGTGATGCCCAAAAAGAAATAGTACATCCATATTGAAAATTCCTGAGCATGGGGTTGTCCGAAGACCTTGCATAGTGCAATGATCCCCATCTATATGATTTCTTTAAATTTGGTTTGGGGGATCTCTAACTTCATCTTTTTGAAGTCTTTCCTTGGCACCTTAAGTCATTTTTTGTTGATATACTATTGGGCCATGTGTTCTAATTTCTAAAATTCTTCCAAGGCTAGAATTTGGATGAGGATGACCACATCATTAAATTGGGGAATTCCTACTCCTGCCTGAAAATTCACAGCGTCCAAAGATGCCATAGGCATTGGGTATCCATTTGGGACTGGGGCAAAAAGCATGACAGCCCAGATGGCTATATTATAGTGGCGTTCCATAATGAGAATGAGCTCTGGGGTTTGCACGGAGTAGGGGAAGAAAGCAACTTTGAGGATCCCAGAATCGTCCACATTGATAGGCCATGGATATCTGGTCATTCATTGTATGAACATCATTTTCATGAGGGCCTGCATTTTGGCCCACATTCCAAAACTGGTGTTGGTGATCAACTAAATTTTTGAATCAATATTTGATCTCGCAATGGTGTCTCCTTTCAGATACATCATTGTCAATGGGATTTTTTCTAAGGCCTTCTAGGCCTTTGTCCTGATAGCTTCCTAGGTGGCAGCAGTGGTGGGGAGATCTGGACTCCTAGGTGGAGATGATACAGAAGCTTCCTACATGATTAATGAGTGGTATTCAAGCAACCTACAAGGCAAGATGATTATCAAAATTTATATAAAACAAAGCATTATTTAAGATTCCAGAGATCTTACCATTGTATCACATCTATGCCTAAAAGAATTGTTAGCTCATGTCAAACGCCAAAAAGATATATATGTAATAAGAGTGACTTAGGAATTTCACCTCTTCCTAGATCTCTAGGGATTTTAGCTGGTGTGATGAGAAAGAAACAAGGAGTAAATGAAGACCTGGGACCCGGAGTCTAGAAAACTAACCGTTACTGACATGACCAAAAATGAACCCTATTAGGCTAACGTGGGTCTATCATGTGGCCATGCAGTAATGGGAGTTATGGTGTTAATGCTGACAACTATCAAACACATGAGAGAATGAATGCTACTTGGGATGAACTTGAATGCTTGCATAGGAAACTCAATCTGTAATTAATACTGACTTGATAGAGGAGAGATAAAATCACCATGGCCAAACCAACAAGGTGCCGAGTTTAAACTAGGAAGCCATATTTCTTAGATGAGCTCCACATTTGGGGTTTCTGATGTGTAGACCACAATGAGCTTGCCATAGGCAGAGTGCATATTATAGAAATAAACATATATAGAGCCAAAGCACAAGTGAGGGCCAAAGCACAACTCCCAGACTTGGCCAAAAACAGGCATATATATAGATGTAAACAAACATTTACATAATGTACACATATACAGAGACTTACAGAGGTATTTACACAAAAACCTACAAAAATATATAAAGCATACATACTATTATAGCTACACAAATGGTGGACCACCTTCTGGCAGAGCCAACCCACCAACGGAAGGCAACATAAAACAAAACTAGAGACGGAGACGAAAGCAAAACAAAACAAAAACAAGCGAGAACCAGAAACCAGAGAAAGAAGAGTTGAAGCCTTACCTGGAAACATGGAGGATGCAAGAAAGACAAGGATGGGAGGTGCTATGTGAAAAGTAAACCTTTGAGTGACCATGAACAAGCACCACAAATCACTATTTAATTAATCACTAAGCACATGGAGAAATTTTCCATTTAATAACCTTAATCACCTTAAAATCGCTCTGAGTTCTCTAGGTGTTTGATCATGGTAAATGTGAAAATGATAGGTAACTTCTATTTATAACCTTAGGGTATAAATGTGTTGCATTCTTTTGGAAAACTCCAGGACAAGAAAACCTTTGGACTTTAGGCCCGGGGATTCCATGCAACCTCACCTTTTCACGAAAGAAGATGTGATGGAAAAGAATCCCGGAGTTCGTAATTAGGCTCTCAAAAGAACTAACAAATTCTGAGATTGGGTCACAAAGACATAAGAAGACAAAATAAAAATAATGACAACCCTTGTAGAAGCAAATCTTAGAGGGAGACAAAGGAAACATGAAACCACGGGAAAGAAAAAAAAGTGAAAAGGGGGACCCAACATTTTGCCTACAAAATGTAGGGATGGGTATGCAAGGTATAACATGAATGAAGTAGGGAACCTTGTATATAATTTATATTTTGTCTGTGGAGTCATTTCTTGCAGGGGAGCTATTTTTCCAACAATCCTGAAGCAAATGTAGTGGCATTCTAGTTAGAGGTTTGTGTAGAATAACAACACGAAAAGTTCCTAAATGGGTTGGATTGAACCAATAAGAGGTGGGATAATATGGAGGAGTGTATCCTTGATAAATTTATGTAAGGATAATATTGGAGGAGTTTCTTAGAGAATCCATTAAAGACAAATAAACTAGACTAGACACCATGCTCCTAAAACCCTTAAAAATAGGGGTTTAATAAAATTCTAGTGTACAGACAAGGTAGGGGTCTAAAACCTTGAAAATCCTAGATCCTAGGATATAGCTAAATGGAAACCATAATTGGTTTGGGGGTCATTAAGGGGTTTGTGAGAAAAATGAAGAATACTAGTTTCTAGGAGGTCTAATTGACCAAAAAGGCTACAAGGCCTCAAAATCCAAAAAAATTGGAATTCAATTGAAACCCAAAGAAAGGATCCATCAAAATAAATCAAAAATAGTTGGTAATGTCCTAGGAATGGCTAGGAATTCTGGTTCTACTAACAAGGACAAATTGTAGATAAATTGGCTAGGATAAGCCTATGGGTGCATAGTGGAATGGAGAAGGACTTGAAGGGAGTTCAAAGTTGGTGGAGACCTCTAAAGGAGATAGGGGAAGAAAGAGTTTTCCTCTACTTAGGGTAGTGATAGAAACCCTAAGAATACCAAAGAAAGGGTCTTGGAGAGAAAAAGAAAGCTCTTAGGCATTGGAGCTCCCCATCAGATATGGCCTTTAAAAGCCTCATGTACATGTTTGTATTGGTCTACCTAGATGATATAACTATCTATTCTGAACATGTAGTAAACCACATCAAACATCTAAGGAAAATATTTGAAATATTTAGGGAGTTTGGGATCTCCCTGAATCCCAAGAAATGTGTGTATGCAGTCCATGAAGGGAGGCTATTGGGATGTTTTTTTTCCAAGAAAGGTATCATAGTGGACCTTGAAATAATTTTAGCCATTCTAGAGATTCCCCTCCCACATCAAAATAAAATTCTTCAATCCTTCATAGGAAGGATTAACTTTGTGAGGCATTTTTTCCCTAACATTACATATCTTTTGAACCCTTTAACAATAATGTTGAATAAGAATGCAGTATTTAATTGGAGCAAACAAGGGAAGGATAATTTATAAGCCATCAAAGAGACTCTGACAAGAGCTCATGCCTTACTAAATCCTAATTTTAGCAAAGATTTCATTATTTATGGTTATGGAGGCTCTGATGTCATCTCTACACTTTTGACTCAAAAAAACCTTGAAGGATTGGAGTAGCCTATTGCTTTCTTTAGCAAAGGTTTGGAAGACTATGAACAAAGGTACTATTTTGTAGAGAAACATGTACTTTTTGTGGTGAAAAGACTTAAAAAGTTTAGATATCTATTGACTCATAGTAAGGTACAATTGAGAGTCACTCACCCAAGTTTGAAAGAGTTCCTTCTTTCTAAGGACCTAAGTGAGAAAAGATCTAGTTGGATCACCAGAGTCATGGAGTATGACATTGTTATCTAGGCTACCAAGCTAGTTAGTGGAAGAGGCCTTTGTGAACAATGGACAGAAGATGAAACTCCAAAAGGTCAAGAACAAGTGAATGCATCCTTAGTTGTGCATTCAATAGAAGAACATGCCAAGGTAGAAGGTTGGTTGCCTAACATGATTTATTTTTTAAAGACAAGAGAATGCCGTGTAAACTTGGATTAAGCAAAAAGTAGGTATTACAGATTGCATTCTATTCCTTTTGTGTTGATTAATAAGATTCTTTTTAGAAATGATCACAATGGTGTTATTTTAAGGTGCATTGATTCAGAACAAGTAGAAGGTGTCCTACAAGAATTCCATGATGGACCTTCTGGAAGTCATTTCTCTCCTAGGAATATTTCTTTAAAGATTATGATGGATGGCTGTTATTGGCCATCTATCTTTAAGGACATTCATGCTCATGTGAGAAAATGCATGAAGTGTGCCATGTTTGCAGGTAAGGAAAGGCTTGCAGCTCTTCCCCTCCAACAAATGAGGATAGAACAAGCCTTTTTAAAGTGGGGCATTGACTTCATAGTCCTAATTAACCCCCCATCTAGTGTAATCCATAAGTGGGTAATCACTGCTACTAATTATTTCACCCGATAGATTGAGGCTATTGCACTAAAGGAAGAAAATGAGAGTGTTGTCCTAAGCTTTTATGATGACATAATTCACAGGTTTGGGACCCCAAACTCTATTATACAAGATAATGCACTTTCATTCATAGGCTTAAGAGTCACTAAATGGGAAATTAAACATGTTTTTTACGTAAACACAAGCTCCAATTATTACCCCCAGGGTAATGGTTTGGTAGAGTCTATAGGGCCCACTTGCCGTTGCACCAAAAGCCATGACTGTTAGTGAACATGGAACACCACATAATTAACCACCTGTGGGCAGGGGAGCACATCACATCACCCAAAAATCTCCCCCTCAAGACACATACCAGGTGCTTACGTGGGTCGGGAAGGCACCGGGGAGATTTGAACCCATGACCAGGCCAAAACCAGGCTCTGATACCAATTGTAGGGCCCACTTGCCGTTGCACCAAAAGCCATGACTGTTAGTGAACATGGAACACCACATAATTAACCACCTGTGGGCAGGGGAGCACGTCGCATCACCCAACAGAGTCTACTAACAAGAATCTAATCAAGATTATTAAAAACACTTTGCAAGAAAATCATAGAGATTGGCACTCTGAATTGAAGTCTGCCTTATGGTTAGACAAGATCACTCCCAAGAAGAACGTTGGGAACTCTCCATACATGCTATTGTATAGCATGAAATTTAAATTGTCCATCTCAATGGAATTACTAGTCGTATAAATTTCTACTAAACTTGTCCTCTTTGATGAAGGAGACCCTTTGCAGGTAAGGTATGCACATCTCATGGTGTTGGAAGAGAGTAGAGACAAATCTATGCAGAATATGGAATTCCAACATATGCAAACAAAGAATTTCTTTGATAGGAGAGCCAGATCACAGAACTTCAATGTTGGGGATATAGTCATCAAGTGTGATGAATTCAGATCCAAGCCTGGAAGGCATACCAAGTTTGACTCCTTTTTGGGAGGCCCATTTGTCATCACTGAGTGCAAGGAGTATAATGCTTTTTAGATATCAACTCTTGAAGGAGAAACCCTACCAATTTCTATCAATGGATTTAAACTAAATCCTTGATTTGAGGTTTGTCCAGCTTTGTAATTAACTTTCTTGCTTTCTATTTTTCTTTCAAGGTTAGGTTTTCCTACTTTCCTCAAAGTACTTTGCACATTTTTTTTGTTTCTTCTTGTATAGCTCTTTCCCTATTTTGGTTTGTAGTTCCTCCTCCTAGTTTAAATCATCCTCCTTCCTAGAAATTTTTTTGTGTGCTCAATATAGAATCCAATTCCCAATGGAATGTCAATAGACCACTGGTTTTATATGTCTAGTAGGCTAACATTCAGCAGAAAATGCCAAAAATGTTAACAAAATTCCTATTCTATCAAATTTTGGCTATAAGTGGAGTAAATGAGGCTCCCACAAGGGTAGAGCCTAGTTTGTATAGTTTCTATCATGAATCCTGGTCTTTTCCTTTCTCTTTGTATATTTTCTAGGTCTTGTTTTTCCTTTGTTAATGTCTTGAAGCCCTAGATGTAAAAAACCCTTTGATTTTATGTTTAAACCCTAGCTCGTTCATGACTTGGTCTAATTATTTCTTACCTTTTTTAGAGTGACTTCAGTTTCTTATAAGTCATGTACGCACTAATATTTCCTTTTTTTTATCTCCTAGTTGCACAACCGGAGAGGAATATTCCATATCATTCAGTGACTTAATGAAAAATATTGATTCAGATCTTGATCGTGTGTTGTACATGGAGTCGCGTAATGAAGCAAGATTTATTCAAAGTATTTCAAGATTCAAGTATCTCATGATCTCTAGATAAACCCACAGTTCAATTTGGGTTTGATTTTTCCTTCAGTCACATTATCTCTAGATGGCATCAGAGTTAAGTTATTTCTCATGAGATTAACTACGGTTCATCAATGCATATCAGATCTTGTAATAAACCAGGGGTCAAGGAATTCATTCTATGAATTTGAGAATTCTTTATTCGCATGATCTCATAATCTCACTCGGAGTTAAGGTCTGGTTTTATTATTCCTTAGAGGCTAAATCTCTAGATGGACTTGAGGTTAAGTTATTTGTTCTGAGATCATGTGTAGATCATTGATGCAAATATGATCCTATGGCTAGTGTTAGATCTCTAGATAAATTTGAGTAAGATATTTTCATTCTAAAATTGAACATAAAATATTAATATCATCCCAAATGTGCATCTTGTGCTAGATCTCAAGACAGAGTCAAAGGTCAAAAAAGATCAAGAGATTACGTGCAAATCATCGATCGTGTTTTGATCTTGTGGCATGTGTGAAGTCATGTGATAAACACTGGGGTTAGAAAATGATCTTGTGACTTTGAGTATTCTTTTAGTCACTGAATCTATAGATGGATTGAGGATAAAATTAAGTGAGGTAAAGTTGAAGATGCACCTGCCAAGTTGAAATCATGATCATTGATCATGTTCTAATCCTACGGTTTGGACAAAGTCTCCCAATAAACCCTTGAGTTATATTTTCATCTAGTGACTTGGAGTTTCCCTCGGTGGTAGAATATTTGAATAGATCATGGTCAAGGTAAGTTAAGTTAAGGCTAGTTCAGGGTTTGTAATGATTTAAGATGAGTCATTGATTCAGTTTTGATCTTGTGGATGGCATGTAATCTTGCAATAAACCCCAGAATTAGAAAATCATCCCACAACTTGGAGTTTATTTCAATCACTAAATCTCCAAATAGATCATAGTCAAGGTAGTTAGATTCAATTTAGTTTCAAAGTTTGCAGAGATAAAATTGTGGTCGTTGATACTGAGATGATCCTGGGGGTCGTGCTAGATCTTTGAATGAAATAATGGTTAGGCTAGATACTTGGAGACCCACAGATATGCTCAGTTGCATGATCTTAGAATGATCAAAGTAGTAGTAAAGTTAAAGTCAAGTTACTATCTGAGCCGTCGATCATGTTTTGGTCTTGTGGTTCTCTCATAATCTCACAATAAAATGGAATATTCTTCTATTATCTAGAGATAAGCATAGATTATTGATCTTGATTCCAATCTTTTTGTTGTTGTGTCATCTTGTAGTAAACTCAGGGTTAACAAAATGATCTAGCAACTTGGAGACATGAAGGATTTCAAACACCTAAGGTGAAAGATGAGTCAAATTCAAGTTAAGGCTAAGGTGAAAACTAAGGGTAAAGGTTGAGAAAGTCCTATTTGATAAAGTGGTATGTGCAAAGCCTCAATGCAAAGATGCTTGAAATCTAATGATCAAGGCATTGCACCAAGATGACTTGTGGTACTGATGACATCATGGGTTTTGAATTGACAAGATAAGATAAATACATGACAAGTAAGGAAGATCTAACAGTGGGTGTAATCCCTTGATGGCAAGGATGAGGATATTTAATCTTTGAGGCATTGTGCCTGGATGCCAATTGTCTATGATCATATCTGATCTCAAAGACAAAATAAAGATAAAGATAGATCGACAGTCGTGTTTTAAAGATGATAAAGATTCAAATTTGGGCCATTCATCAAGTATTCTATGGAACTTGTGACCGTTATAAACATATATTCAAATATTCAAATCTGATTTTCAGGGTTATATGCCAATGTCGTGGTATTTCAAGTTGGACACAAGAGAGATGTGTTGAGCCGACTTCTCTGATCGAATTTATGGTGATTAGAGATATATTCATGACTGTATCTAATCTTCTAAGATATTTGTCAAGTGCATTTGTGAGGCCTCACCCCAAGTGCATCATAGATTTATAGATTTTTTCTTATGTTGTTCTTAGCATTTGATGTTATGTTTTGATGCACAATGGACTTGTAGACATTATATCGTTGATTGATCATTTTTATGCTAGATTCATGCTATGATGTGCATGATGGACTAGATTATATTATTATTTTAGATCTTTCTTTATGATATTTTTGACTGGGAAAAAATTATTATTATGTGATGGATTAATAATGATATGAGAATCATTAGAAATTGGCATTAATTGAGTTAAGATGCAATGTGAATTTTACTTTATGTTATATGATTAAATGGTACTATAATTGGTTATGAAATCTAACTTTTTAAATGATGTTATAAATCCTTATGATCTTAAATGATAAAATTTAGTATTTAGATGTTTGATTAAGGTTTTTAATATTGTTTATTTCTTTATGAATCATATTTTATCTCCTTAGACTACTGATATTTTGATTCAGTGTGCAGGTATGAGACCATGGTATTAAATCAAGGGAACCAAACATAGGTAAATGTGAATTCAGTTAGAGCCAAGGTTTTGTCTAATGAGATACAATACCTCATTGTATCATGATTAATTTTTTAAATGTAAGTGTTTGATTGTTTTTATTTAGTTCATAAATGTTAATTTCATATTTAAGTCTTTATCTCTTATGCTCAAGTGGATATGTCATGTGTCTAGTGATGTGTAAGTGTTTGTATGTGTCACTTAACACTTATGTATGTACTTCGGACCATGACATGTCCACTTGAGGATTGGGTTTCCACTTACCTAGGTTAGTACCATAGTGAATTCCCATGTTCATTCCTTGGTTAGGGAGCTTGAGGTGTGGTCATTTCAATTGAATTTGGTGAGTATTCTTTAAGTGGACTTTTGGAGGGTTAGAAAAGTGCCTAAGGGTGTGTTAGGTTCACTTTTAGGTATCTAATTTGATATACCCATGGTTAAGGGTCATTTTCAAACCTATTATAACCCTTGGTTGACAAAGAGACCCTTCCAAAAGTTGGATTTTTGAGATGGACGAAAATCAACTTCTGCAAGCATGATCTTGGAAAGACCACCCTTCCATTTAGGTGCAAAGAATTTGCCTACCTTTTTGAGTTTCGCTTATAGGATCCACTTTTATAAATTTGTAAGAAGCTTAGGGAAGAGAAACCAATGAGAGACTTTCCTTTTCCCCATGTGTTTCTAGTGACCTTTTTAGTGGCGACTCTCCATGTCGGATAGTTTGAACACCCACTCTCTAACTTAGAGACTTAAATAGAATTGGTGACGCTTGGAAAAGGAGGACTTAGGCTTTAAGGGAGCTCTTCAACAAATTTCTTGCCATAAGATTGGACTTAAATTGCTAGATCTCATGCATATTACTCTTTGTTTCTCATATGTTGTAATGAAAAGAAGAATGTAGCACGTTAGTATGCTTGAGAATTGAAGATATGAATGTCTTGTGTTTTTTTTCAATGTTGTTTTGTGAATAATGTTCTTTCTAATGTATTATTTTCTTGTTTTTATGAATGGGAGTCTCAAGGTCCACTCACCCTTGTGAGGGAAGATTAGCCTTGGGGGTAAAGGATTTTGATAGCCCATGGATGTAGAGTCTCTCCTCAAGGAGGAGAGGGATAAATCATTGACTATGGGCTCCATTAAGCCATTCCTTGTTGTTTTCTTTGGGGTCATAAGGGTTTTGTATTTGGCTTGTAGCCATGGAGGTCATAAGGGTGTATGGTGACTATGAGAAATATGTTAAGGAAAGTTTTTTTTTTGTAATACTTGTGATGGCTTTGTTTTTAGAATTGGTTTTGTCCTTCTCCCCATAGGGTACTTGGTCCACTTCACCCCATTTTAGGGTCATTGTGTGACCCATTGTGAGTGTCTTGGTTGGGATTATTGTGTGAGTTTGTATTTTTTGTTTTTTTGTTGTTGTTATGTTTTTAACCCTCCTTTCTTTGGTTCCCCAAGCTTGGGGGTGGTCTCATAGAGGCCTAGAATGGGAGGTGAGCTTCCCATGGTCTTCTTGTTTATTTCCTATTTGTAAATTTCATCTTTGTTTCTTGGAGCTTATGAAAACTTAAGGTTGATCTCGGGAGAAAAATAATATTGCACTCCTATAGTTGTTTCTGTAAATCCTATGAGGCTATTATTAGAAAAGATGCTGATAAGGAAGAAGATATGTAAAAGCCTTATGGTTGAGACCTTGCAATCTTGTTTTAGAAGGAGAGTGTTGTAAGTTTTAAAAAAAACTTAGATTTAATATATTTGTAAATGGTTATATGGAGATTATTCATTATGTGTAGGGATAGTGAATGAAGTTGCGCCTTATTTTAAAGTAATCCACTATGTAAATGTAGGAGAAAACTAATTGGACAAAACATATTTTTGACAATTTATTATCTATATGCAAATGTTAG
>MU223442.1:1473088-1500889 GCA_018584345.1 Thuja plicata | reverse complement strand
TATATATATATATACATATACGTTTAAATATGTTTAATTAAATTTATTTTGAAATTAAGTTTAATTAAGATTGCTAATTTATTATTAGGGGGAGATATAGCGATATGTTGGTTTACTCTTTAAGTTAGAAGTATTCATTTGATAATATAATATGCTTAATGCAATATATTATCGTACAAAGCAAATATTATTTGGATTAACCAATTAGTTAAATGTCAATCTTATAGATGATTTTAGGAGAGTATTTCATAAGTGTTCTAGTGTCTTTAATCATCTAATTAGACTCTTCATGGGTAACTATTTAAATTTAGATCTTATGATCTTAAAATTAATATGGAATGTAGTTTAATTATATTTTTTTAAACACTCGATAATAATTTAAAATTGATAATATTATTTTAATAGGGACAATATATGTGGCTAGTATACTAGCCTTTGTAAAAATAGTGTTACAATTTAATCTCAATTAATGTCATAAACTTTAGCACTATTGAAGTTTAAGTATCCTTTAAATAAATAGTAGTGATTATTATTAGTTGAAGTTGTTAAACAAATTTAGACATACTTACATCTTCAAACCTATTAAAGAATGATTAAATTGTATGATGCCAACTTTGGAGTGTTAGTTTTAATATTATGACTAGACGTTTAGACTAAAAGGTAATTTTAGTAAAACAAACTTGGATAACCCTTTTATGGTACATCTCCTCATTCATGGTATGGTTAGGTAAAATACCTAACTAGTGTCTTTGAACAGCTTAAAACCTAGGATATTATGTGCGATCATGATTCCCCTTAACCCTACATATGGTTCTTGTTACTATTACCCTAACACTCCAGCCTTGCATACATTCTCTTAACTTAGTAAACTCGGTTGACCTCTTAACTATATTCTTTAATACTTTAATTAACCTCTTTAAAAAAAAAATTGTGTTTTTGGGTGCAAATTTTTGGGCATGAGAGCATTGGTGAGAAGACTTGACTTTTTTAGGGTTTCTATATTGTTTAATGAATATTTATTGTAAACCTAATTCTTCCCTAATTAATCGATGGATTGACTCTCGAGCCTGTGTGCTAGGGGAGGTTGTATATAAGTAGTTTTAGAAGATTTTTTAGCTAGGTTTTTCAGCTTATGCAATACTTTCTGTGGCATTCTTTCTACCCTTAGGTTTTCATTAGTTTGTAGTTTTGATTGATTCCCAGATTATGCAAAGGATTTTTGTGATATTTTCTCTATACCTGGGCCTCTTTGTTTGTGTTTCTTGTATCTGAATTATAATATAGTGGCTAGTGGTAGAGAAATCTTGGAGTTCTTGAGCCCCCTTTATTTCTGCATATTTGTGCACTGTTGTGAATGATTTGATTTAGATGATCTTGTGGATATTTCTCAATCCCCTATCATTGTGTCTCATTTTGGTGCTTATTTGCTAGAGTGGATGTCTTTTTGCAGGTCATAGTCTGTGTCTATTTTGTGGAATATGCTATTATTTTTGAAATCTTCTCTTTCCCTGAATATCCTCTTTTCATTCTACACCATGAGCTATGAAATACTTATGAAAGCCTATTCAGGAAGTTATGTTTTGCTAGATTTAGGATTTCATGGTAGTTTTGGTCACTGTGTTATATTTCATGTTACCTTTAGTGTATCACCTAGTAGGTTAAGTTTTCTTTTTAGTATTTCCCTTCAGTTCTCCTTCTATCACTTTTCCTTCCAAGTTTACTTTCATGTTTAAAAGAAGATAAGGTGATTATCCAAGATGAATCGGCGTAGAATCTGGAGGCTTCACTTCAGTTAGCAAAGGTCCCACAACCTAGAAGTGATTCCCATGTTATACTAGATTTTTAGGCTCAAGTGCTTAATAGGGTGCAAAATTTAGTGTATAAAAATTATCTTTTTACCCTCATTCTCTATTCTATGAGAAACTAAATATGTTCAAATACCTCTTCTAGTTATAATGTTGTGCCTAAAACTTATGGAGTTGGATTTTCTTGGCTAAACAATTGTCTTAGAAACACATAGAATTGGACTGCTACTTCAGGATTGGACACCCTAAATGGCTGCTAAGTAGATTATTTAGTTTAGCTATTGACCAGGGATGTAAACCTTGAATCGTATTTGACCAGGGACATAAACCTTGAATCATATTTGAAAAGTATATGCTTCAAACCTTCTTGATTCTCATGGAAAATCCTATGGAATTGAAATACATTAAGCTTCAAGAATCTATACTATCTCAAGTAAATGTGTTTACTCTAAGAAAATAGTATTCACAAATAGGGGTTACTCTACTCGCCTGTGCTGTAGGAACAGTCCACCAGTTTTGTTACTAGTGGCTGTAGGAACAATAGAGTTCTAATTACTTCTTAATGAACAAGGAAATCACTTCTAATCTAATAAAGTGATTCAGTCACCAAGTGGTACCCCTTGGATGAGTGAATAGAAATTCAATCAAGATAAGAGACTTAAACTCAAATTATGCACTCTAGTCATTCATGGAGAAAATGTACTTGGGAAGTAAAAATAGCATTACAATGTCAACTTCTATTACATAAATTATATCAACTAACTCGACTCCTCAAGAGTTACAAAAGTCAACTTATTTAAAGAGAAACTACATTACTCCCTAAATCTAGGATCACTCCATTAATAAGCATCACTAATGGATACAAAGTGCTCATAATAGAAAATATCAAACAACAAGAGTAAGTCTTCAAGTTCTCCCAAAATATATCATGCGGTGGTTCTAGATCTTCACCTTGTGTTTACTGAGGAACTGAACTAACTTGTTCCTCCACCAGACTATTGCGGCATGCCCTTCTTCAACCGCTTACTTAATTCTTTGATATGATGGAACTTTTGCAACAACGGGTGTCATTGACTCCTTCAGCACCACACTACTATTCTCGAATGCACCATGACTTGATTCCTACAAAATGGTTAGCATACACAACTTCTGACACATATATTTTATCATTTAATATTAAGGAAGAAGTGTTAATTTCCATTTGATACTCTTGCACAACATTTGGCTATAGGAAGGAGAATACTCATAAACATAGCATAGGAAATACGATTATTTATTAGCATGTAGCTACTTATATCTTGCAACTTCTATCCATCAGTTCCAAATAAAAATACATCATGTTCTTACCATCCATTTACCTAATTATGTCTTTACATATATAAAATATACATATAAAATCATAAGTTTAAAGTCTTTTTTTCATAAGAAAACTACTGAGAAAGAAAGTAAGAAACATGGAAAAGATGGCTTTTTAACAGGTTCATCATTTCCCCCAACTACACTATTGATGGTCCCCAGCAATCATGAAATTACGGATCCTGGCCCTAAGCCTCAAGTCACTAGCGGTCTTTTCACTTAGTTCATCAACAACATAGTTGAAATATCCATGGTTTTCCCAAAGCTTGTCCCACCTCTGTCTTTCCTGAATCATATCATGATCTTCTGCGCTCTCATTTACTACCAGTAAAGGTTGCAGGAGGATAGGAGGTTGAAACCTTAAGGGCATCCAAGAATGCAGCTATGTTCGGCCTAACATTATAAACCATGGGGCTCGGCAAGTGGAAAGAGTTAAATTCTGTGGAGAATGAGGTTCCCTAATTTTTATGTCATCGAACATCTGTATCCACCTCTGTCTGCAAGCTGTAATCATGGCCTCAATATCCTATGACGAATGTTGTTCCCAATCTATGTATACCTACTCTCTGACTAGAATGACCTTGTGAGACCCACTAGGATTCATTATGATTGAGATCCAATCAAGGAAAGTTTGCCTAGAACTCTAAACTTTAGGTCTCATCATGAGGGGTGTGTCTATCTAACTGTCTCTATATGGAAGGGCCTGATGGTCTCTGCTAATCTCATTCTGAATCCAGGACATCACTACCCTCAGCTAAACATCTCCCACGTACAGAAGTTAATTCCAATCCTTATTGTTTGGCACAACTAAATTGTGTAAATAGAATTCACATAATAGGTTTTTCATGGGCATGGGTGCTGAATAGAAGGCATCATAAAATTTGTGAGGTGTAGCAATTGAAGGATTTAATCCCTCTACAATCCTTGTCAATTGAAAGTTAACAAATTGTTCCTTAAGGAACAAATCATAAACTGGAGATGGTGACCCACATGCCATTGCTGCAGGAATCAATTCCATGATCTACTTAGTTCTCCTCTCCAATACTACAATTCAATTTATTTTTTGTTCAAGTTGACAAGCCTGTTCCTCAATTATTCTTTTTGACTTTTCTTTTTCCACTTCCCATTGTGCCTTTTCCCTTTTGAAATTTTGGTACAAACTCAATCCTACTACTAAAGATGTGGATAAATCCAGTGGTGGCATGGGTTCTTGCTAAATAATATTAACCCACCCAGATGCATTTTGAGGGATTTTTAATATTTCCTCTTTAGTGGAAGTAGCCCCTTTTCCTTTGTCATGAGTTTTCAGTGAATCATCTGCTTGGCAAGATTCATCAATGGAAGCTTTTCTTCTCCATATGACAAGGGTTTTTATCGAATCATCTACTTGGTATGACTCAGCTTCTTTGATGAGTGTGTCCAATCCATCTCTACTCATTTGTTCAAACATCTCCTAAAAATTTTCCTTATCTAATGTGGGGAATTCATTAGGGGGTAGGTTTTCTAAACCGTCATCAAAATCGTACCCGATAGAGTTATTGAAAACCCCTCTGTCTCCTCAGAATCCTTATCATTGTCTATGAGGATGCAATCAATATGTGGATTAGTTGTAGCTTCATCATTCATAACGTGGGATAGGGTGTCACTATCTACTCTTTTTTGAGCCATTGTCTCCAAAGAGGACTTCTCTATAGATTCAAAGGATTCAACATTTATATCTGAATAAGGGATTTTTTCTAACTTACTAGTACTAGTATAAAGTCTAGCACTTTTCCTGATAGGGGTTTGAAAAGAGCTTAGAGGCTCCTTGCATTTCTTCCTTCTAGAGGACACCTCCTCCATAATGGCTACAAGAGGTTCTTCTAGTGTCACCTCCTTAGGAGAAGGCACTATTTCCTTAGCTATATTACAAACATTTTCATTATCAGGAGGTTGTTGTTCTAGAGTCACACCCTCTATCTCTATGGTTTTACCTTAATCCATCATGATAACAGACCTAGTTCCCTAGGAAGGTGAAGTATCAAGATTGACATCGGCTTCCCTAGTTTTGATTTTCTTTTTACCCGACATGGGAATACTAACATTGCAGGCTCTTTTCCTAGATAGGTGTAGGTCTAGAAGAAGAAGCTTTAGGAATGGGCTCTATTTTCTATATTACTTTATGAACCCACATTGCTGTGTTAACCCTTCTACCTACACCCTGGCCTCTAGGGCCAACCACTCTAGGTGCTATTTCTTCCATGGCCAAGAATTCTTCCCAAGTCCCAATTGATTGTTTAATTAATTCCCTTTCTAAAAATAGCTTAATTGAACAATGATGGTCCAATATAGATTGAGCTTTTCCTGACTGTACTAGAGATGCCTTCTTTTTCACAATATTAAATAGAAAACTATGTAAGTTTACTAGCCTATTTTCATGGTGGAGGGCGCTCAGAATCTTGAAATGTAGTCCATGTAGATACTTGTAACAGCCCTCACAAGTGAAGTAGGATATTATAAATGTATCTAACTGCATAAAATCCATGGGTAATGATGTTATTGGAGTGCCCTTCTTCTTATCAATATCCAACTATGGGTCACCGTGTAGGGTAAATTGTGCCTTGGCTGAGCGCAAGTCAATATCCTTACTCCATTTTCTCCTTCCTGTGGCAACTTTGAAACTTCTTCCATGATGTCCTCTGAGAATTCTATCCTTAGACCCTTAACCACTACAAACCCATTCCTCAGAGTATTTAGAAATTGATGATCTATAGGCTCATGCCTCTAAAGGTCTCCACCCATTGTGGAAAATAAAAATGGCTCTACATGAGCTCCATAGACGCTACAGAAAACTAGAAAATGTAGGACTTCTTACAGACGCAAGGTGTTTTTTATGAGAAAAACTGAAGTACAGAATAGATTTTAATTCCAAGAAAATAAGCATTATTTTGAATGGCATTCATAAATGCATTCACACATGTTAAGGTCCACCACCATAACACGTCACAAAAATTCCATTATTAAGTGAACGTTAACTTTAAATTGCTTTCAAATCATGATGACTTAATCACGGAAGGACTGATAAGCTTCCACATGACGAAAGGCACCATGAAAAGACAAGAAAGAAATAAAGTTTGCCTTTTTGTATGCTAAAATTGATTTGGAAATATTTGAAACAAGCATTAAATAGCCCCTCCCCCAACTAAGTGTAAGGCATGGGTCTGAACAAGCCTTTGCGTGCAAGAATAAGAAAAAGAAAAGAACACTTTTTCAAAATAACAAAATGAATAAAATAATATATGTGCAAAAGTATGTGTTACTAACTTGGGAGTTGTTGCAGGAAGAGTGTACTTCTATGCTACATGCACTGATGGAGTGATGCAATGGAACATACACATGGTAGAGAGAGGAGGTGAGGTGGATTTTTATTGCGGAGAAAGTCATTCACATGAGTGAAATGTTTATTATGGAACATGTGATGAAATCACAGTTTGGCAGAAATCTCAGTGGAAGACCCAGATGCTTTGGCTGTAGGAGTGGAGTTGTGTATGCTCTACTGGAACTACTATGGGAAGTTTTGATGACTCACATGATTTTGATATATCTTAAGATGATGCCCGTTTACAAGTAGTTTGAATCTGACAGTATCAATTGTAGATAGCTCAACTGCACCATTACCAAAAAATGAGACTATTTCATACGACCCTAACCAACATGTCTAAAATTTTCCTAGATTATGTTGATAGAAAGAGTCATGGAGAAAGGCCCAATCACCAATGGAAAACTTCTTTTCCTTGATGAATCTTTCATGCCACTTCTTGCACTGCTTCTGAATCAGTTTGGTGTTGTGAAGTGCAAACTTCGTATATTCATCCAATCCATTGAGCTGCAGGAGACTGTCCTCTTGTGCCTTGGACAGGTTAATATCTAACTCCAATGTCATTCTGAGAGTCTTATGGTGAAACTCAATAGGCATGGATGAAGATTTTCCATAAACCAACTCAAAAGGAGTAAAACCAGTGGTGGTTTTCCAAGTTGTTTGATAAGCCCAAATGGCTTCAAGAAGGTGGGTAGCCCAATCCTTTTTGTGAACAGTAACTATTTTGGTCAAAATGGCCTCTATTTCCTGATTTGTGATATCATCTTGCCCATTGGCTTGAGGATGATATGGTGAATATTTACCATGCCTCACCATGTACTCATTCATTAATTCAACAATAAGATTAGAGGTGAACTGCCCCCCTTGATTTGTTACTATTTCTCGAGGCACACCAAACCTAGTAAAAATAAACTCGTAGAGAAAATATTCTACCTTGTGATCCCTTGCATGCCTCATTAATTTTTCTTCAACCCATTTTGTGGCATAATCATTGCATACTAAGATATAAGACTTACCATAGGAAGATGGGTCAATGGGACCAACAAAGTTGATGCCCTACTTGTCAAATGGTGTTACAACCACGTAAGGCTGCAGGGGAATTTCATCAAACTTGGTTGGGTGTCCCATCCTCTGGCATCAGTCATAGTGCCTGGTATGCTTAGCTGCATCTTTATGTAAGGTAGGCCAGTAATAATCAGTTGTCAATACCTTGTTGATGTCCTTTTTCCTGTAAAATGGCCACCACACGGCTCATCATGACAAGCCTGAAGGATTTCATAGGTTTCATCTTCCCAAACACATCTACATGTGACTTGATGAAGACCTATGTAGAACATAAATCTAGAGATCCATGAAAAGTTGAAGCTTTTCTCAACTAGATCTGACGTTCACACGGTGAAAAATGAGGTGGTGTTCTTCCTTTAGCAAGGTAGTTGGATGTCAGCATACCATAGATTGTAAGTTGCAATAGACAATAGGTGCTCATCTAGGAAGCTATCATCAATTGCTATAGGATCATCAAGAACTTATAATCTAGAGAAGAAATCAGCCACCACATTAGCTTTTCTTGGTTTATCAATGATAGTTATATCAAACTCTTGAATGAGGAGTAACCAGCGGGATAACCTACCAGAGATGGCAGGTTTGTTCATCAAGTATTTGATTGCTGAGTGATCAGTATAAACAAATACTTCATAGCCATGTATGTAATGTCTAAATTTATTTAGTGCATAGATTATAGCAAGCAGTTCCTTTTCAGTAACAGTATAATTTAGTTTAGCAACTTGCCAATTTTTTCTTATGTAATAAATGGCATGCTCACTATACCATCTTTTGTCCCATTGTTTCCCCAATGGCATAGTCATATGCATCAGTGTGGATATGAAAGGGAAGCTTCCAATCAGGTCCTCTTAGAATAGGGGTCTTTGTCAACACATCTTTCAACTGCTTAAATGATAGTTCACAATCCGCTATCCACTCAAATTATGTTTCCTTCTTCAATAGATTGTAAAATGGGGTGGCAAGTTGGCTGAAGTTCTTAATAAATCTCCTATAGTAACTGGGATAACCAAGAAAACTCCAAACATACTTCTACTTTGCTAGAGTCAGGAGTATAATCATGACTGCAATCTTTGTAGGATCAACCTAGATACCAAATGATGAGAGATAATGCCCTAGGACAACTCCCTCCTCCATCATCATATAACACTTCTCACTATTTAGTGAGAGGTTGTAGTCCTAGCATCTTTTGAGAAATTTTCCCAAATTAGCATGAGCCTCTTCGAATGTAGTTCCATATGCAGTGAAATCATCCATGTATATCTCAACACAGCCAGCAGCAATGTCAGAGAAAATACTTATTACTACCCTCCAAAAAGTAGCAGGTGCATTACATAATCCAAATGACAATACAGAATAAGAAAATTTTCGCCATGGATAGGTGAACATTGTTTTATCCTAGTCTTTTGGTGATATCTGGATTTGGTTCTAACCACTTAAACCATCCAGGAATGAAAAATACTTCTTACCAGCAAGGTTGTCAAGTACTTGGTGAATGAAGGGCAATGGAAAGTGATCTTTCTTGGTGGCTTTATTAAGCTCCCTATAGTCCACACAAACTCGCCATTTTCTACCTTTCTTTGGGACAATTACAAGAGGGGAGACCCACTAGTTGCTAGAAATAACATATATAAAGCCATCTTGGAGGAGTTTTTTAGGTTCATCCTTTACTATATCACTTAGTGCAAGGTTTATGCTTCTTTGAGCTTGCCTAATAGGTCTGGACTCGGGACTTATATAGAGCTTATGGGTATGCAATTTTTGGTCAAATCCCTTCATGTCAATATAGTCTCATGCAAAATCTTACTGACTCTCTTTTAAAAGCTAGAGAAGGCTAGACATCCAAGATTCAGTGAGATTCTTATTGACATTCAATTCCTTACCTAAGGCAATCTCTATTCTTTTGACTTTATCCAACATAAGAACTTTTTCAAATGAAGGTGACTTTATCTCATGGGATAACAAAGTATGGAGATAATCAGGCATTGTAGGAAACTTAGATGAGGACTGCCTGGGCAATATGGTCTGTAGGGAACAGTCAAGAACATGATAGGAGGGTTTTTCAAAGCCATACTAGTTTGTAAGGATTGCTACTAGTATGTTATATTCCTCTTGTGAGGCCATGTATGGATCTCTACCAATAACTATAAGCTATCGTACTGAATTGGCTTCAAGGGGAGCATCTCCTAGCTCTAGCCAGACAACTTGGTCAAGTTCATCTTGGTGTTTGGCTGGAGAATACAAAGTTAATTTCTTGGTATTAATTCCATTAGGTATGGTCATTTTTCTTGAGTGACATGCAATGCAAGCATCTTTTGTGGATAACCAAGGCATCCCTAGGATTAATGGATACCCTCCTAGTGAGGCTTTAGGGGACAGGATGATGAAATATGAGGGGTAATCAAGGGAATCAAGTGTGACAACAATATCCTCTACCATACCATCTGGCTTGATAGTAATATTATCAGCTAACTAGAGAATGGTGGGTGTTTCCATCAACCCAATGATACTAATTTTTAACAACATATCCATGGTCATTACATTAATAGAGGCCCCTAAATTAATTGAGATATTTTGTATTTGTATACCATTAATGTGAATGGTAACCATTGGACTTCCTAGATTAGAGTATTTAGGCATCAAGGATTTACTAAGCATAAGATCAGAAAGCTTCCCCAGAACATGGACAATATCAGGATCTTTCTTTTTCCTACCAGGGTGCTTGATACAGGCTTCCTTGATTTATTTATTATAAATGCTAATTTATTTGAAGGCATCTAATAATGGTATTTGGATAGTCATTTTCTTCATTTGGTTAATAAGATTAGTTGCAATAGGATTCTCTTTAGGGGTTACTGATGTTGGAAATACAATAATGTGAAAGCAAGATACTGAGAGGGGGGGTGAATCAGATCTTCAAAATTAAACACTTAAAACAAATGGATCCAAATTCATACATATATGAATCTAATGTAATCTTAGATAGCATCCACACAATGAAATAAATAACTCATAATACAAGAACTTGGTAACCGAGAAACCCAAATAGGTAAAACTAGGGTGGGGATGACACCCTCAAAATTCTCCACTACTGTAGTAATAAAGTGTGTCTATTAAGGCTACAAATGTTGATTACAAGATGAAATCTACCCTGTTAAAAGTCTTCCCGGTTAAGATCTAAAGATCATTACAATCTACCCTGTTAAAGGATTTCAACTTACAATAAAGTAAGCACTCTATTAGGAGATAAAGAAAGGTCTGCTAGAACCACTATATTAAGAGATTTTCACTTGATACAATGATTAGAATGTCTCAAGTATTGATCCTTTGTTATGCACTTTTATGATAATGATGGATCTCCTCTTTCCAGTACCTTCTATGATCTCACAATCTGATATAACTTTACTCTACTGTTCACTATGTTGTCACTCTGCTTGATCTCTGCTTCTTAACAAAATAACCCTCTGTGCAATTCACTTCAAAATGCAGTCACCACATACTTCATCTTCTCTCTTCTTTTTTCACTTACAAAATAGAGTTTACAAGAAATATAATATACCTGTTCAACTTTGATAGTGAGATCTAGATCAACGATCAAGATCTAATACCCATACCTTGATGGTATTACAATTAATGTTTACAATAGATCATGCATAGGGAAAAACAATTAAATGCATAACTAACTTCGTAGAAGAATATTAAATGCATACATAAGTCAGAACAAAAATATTATACAAGTCAGCCAGATCATTTATCCTCAAAGTTTGAATCATTCCAGACATGTATACAAAAACTGTTATGCTTGACACTTGACTTTTTTGTATCCTACTCGGCTCGGCAATGTAACTAGGCAAACTGAAAACTACTCGGCAATGTTGCTCATCCTTGCATAGTTTTAGCTTGGCCATAGTTATAGCCAACTAAAACTACCGGATTGAATGACTAAGTGTTGGTCACTAATCATCAACAGAACTTAGAGATTAACAATCTCCCCCTTTGATATTAGTGGCAAAAACACACTTATCATTACTTCTGTTCATTTCATCAAAATGTTGCCTAAGTATACTAAGTACTCCCCCTAGGAATATACTTAGAATTATTCATACAAAAAGTTTACATGCCTTCAAAAAATATATACAAGTGTACCTGTTATGTAGTGATGTATCATACTGTATCCTTTCCAACTTCCTTACCAATTTCCCCCTTTTTTATGTCACTTATTGCTGGTGGGCTTAAGTTGTACTTATCCAAAAATGGTTTATGAAGCTACAAGGTGGATTCAAATGTAGTATCCCTACTTTCCTTGGAAATCTTCATAACTTCCAATTTTATTTCTATCCCAGTAGCTAGACTCACTAAACTTTCTGCAGTTGATATATTTGCATTGCTCTATGATAACTCCTTTGCAATTGAAAGTTCCTTCTCTATTACCTCCAAGTGAGGCAATAGGCTTGTCTGAATAGTTATCAATTTTGCTATAATTCAACCATCTTTATCCATACGCTCATCTATTCTCCATTGTACATTGATCAACTTAGTAAGATGGAAAGAACTAGAAGTAGTATCTTTACCCACAGTAGTGCCAGTAGTATCTTAACAACTGATAGTTGAGATAATCTTTGTGGATAAGGTGGAATTTTCTTAGCTGTAGCAGGTGGTGCAACAGGTGGAACAATAATATTTTGATTGTCAAGAACTTCCTCAGTATTAGAAACATCAATTATTATGGGTGCTCTTAGTGTAGGAAATGTGGTTCCTAATCTTAAGTAGATTTCATTCACTTATAGTTAATAAGCCCACTACTTGTTATTACAATTTTGATTTGTTTGTGCAGGCAGTTGTGGCTTCTGAGGACTATTATTGGATGTAGGAGGTGGAGGCATAATAGCTTTTTGTTGAGGTATAGGCATGATAGTTTTCTATTGATTAGGATGATTGGATCCCCAGTGAGGTTGTTGTTGCCAGTTACCATGTGGTTGCCATTGGTTATTCTGCTACAATTTCTGGTATGGGTTAAACTGCTACTAGTATGGGTTAAACTACTACTGGTATGGGTTAAATGGAGGCTTATGTTGGAATTTTTGGTTATACTATGGTTGTTGATATTTTTGGTTATTTAGTGGCTGCTAGTTAGACCAGTTATGATTCTAATTCTGTCCTTGAGGCCCAGAATTGTGGGGGTTTTGATTTTTCCACTGATTACTATTATTATTATTATTATTATTATAACCAAAATTAATCAGGGAGTCTTGAGGCATACCTTGTCTCTGAGCCTATGGTCACCTTTGAGCCATGTAAAAGACTTCTCCATTCACCACATCTATTTATTTAAACTTGGTGGGCATTGAGGTAGTGTCCACAGATGCAACAATTTTGCACTTACAATTTATTTTCTTCTCTCTACAGTGGGAGAAAAATTCAGCCCGCATAGGTTCTGCATCCTCTTTCTTCCTCCAAGCTTTCATGGTGTCCATCTGAGTGGCCACATCATTGATGATGTCCTTCTTGAAGTTAGACATGAGGTTTGCCAATTCTATCTTAGATACTCCAGAGCTATTTATCTTATGAGGCAGATCCCTTAGTCCTATTCCTTTTTCTATTGTATCCCTTAAGTAATTCATACATATGGTCTTGATATCTACCTAGTTCTTTTGAGTGATGTCCCCACCAACCATAAGGTCCAAGGCTTTTATGCTCCCATCATTGACACTATTGAGGAACAGATGCTTCTATGATTCCTCATTCAATTGGTCTTGAGTGTTGCACTGCAGGTTAAACATAAACCTGGGAACATAGTCTTCCAAGGTTTCATCCTCTTTCTATGACATCTTCAATATTTCATCTCCCTTTAAATACCTTACTCTACAGTACTCTTTATATTGGGGAAGAAACATGTTGCTCATGGTGTTCCAATTTGCTACAACATTAGCTCCGAGGCCCATGAACCACCTTAGAGCAGCCTCATTAAGAGTTGATGGGAACAACTGCAACTTATGGGCATCAATTTTTTAGTCGTAGCTCCTACAGAGGATGTCAAACTCGAAGAGGAAGGTCTTTGGATCTTCAATGATAAGTCCATAGAATTTTGGTAGTGCAGCGGCTAGAATGTTCTTCAAGTTTTGATTACCCTGTTGAGGAGGAATTGGGAAGGGAAAGGTAGGTCGAGCCATCCTTGGAGGAGGTCCTAGTTGTTGTGGTTGTTGTGGCTAATAGATAATAAGATCTAATGGGTTGTCTTGATACTCAGGATCATCAAAGAGGACTTCCAAATGTAGTGATTCTTCAGAGGATGATGGTGATGAAATTTCTCCTTGGGTGTCAGCAAATGGATTTTCAAACAAATGTTCTTATTCACTATCAACTTAGGGTTCCTCTGGCTTGGGATTGAAAAGGTCAAATGGTTAAGCCTAGTATTGATAAGGAAGGAATCTCCCATGAGGATATCTTCTTCTATGCATAAAAGGATTTCTTGAAATTAAATCCTAGATTATGAAAACTGGAAACATGAACACCAAAGTAGGTTTGAACTAACACAATCCCTGATAGTGGTGCCAAAAAATGTTTGGATAAACAATTGTCTTAGAAACATATAGCATTGGACTGCTTCTTTAGGATTGGACACCCTAAATGGCTGCTAAGTAGATTATTTAGTCTCATTTAATTATCAACGAGGGATGTAAACTTGGAATGGTATTTGCAAAGTAAATGCTTCAAACCTTCTTGATTCTCATGGCTAATCCTATGGAATTGAAATACACTAAGCTTCAAGAATCTATCCTATCTCAAGTAAATGCATTTACTCTAAGAAAATTTCAATCATGAATAGGGGTTACTCTACTCACCTATGTTGTAGGAACAGTCCACCAGTTATGTTACCAGTGGCTGCAGGAGCAACAGAGTTCTATTTACTTCTTAATGAACAAGGAAATCACTTCTAATCTAATAAAGTGATTCACTCATCAAGTGGACCCCCTTGGATGAGTGAATATAAATGCAATCAAGATAAGAGACTGAAACTCAAATTATGCACTCTATTCATTCATGGAGAAAATGTACTTTGAAAGTGAAAATAGTGTTACAATGTCAACTTCTATTCCAAAAATTATATCAACTAACTCAACTCCTCAAGAGTTACAAAAGGTGGCTTATTTAAAGAGAAACTAAACTACTCCCTAAATCTAGGATCACTCCATTAATGAGGATCACTAATGGATACAAAGTGCTCATAACAGAAAATATCGAACAACAAGTGTAAGTCTTCAAGTTCTCACAGAATATAGCATGCGGTGGTTCTAGATCTATGCATTGTGTTTACTCAGGAACTGAATTGACTTGTTCTTCTACAAAAGTATTGTGGCATGCCCTTCTTCAACCGCTTAATTCCTTTGATATGATGGCACTTTTACAGCAACAACTGTCATTGATTCCTTCAACACCACACTGCTATTCTTGAATGTGCCATAACTTGATTCCTACAAAATGGTTAGCATACACAACTTCTGAAACATATATATTTTATCATTTAATATTATGAAATAAGTCTTAGTTTCCATTTGATACTCTCGCACGACATTTGGCTACAGGAAGGATACTACCCATAAACATAGCATAGGAAATATGATTATTTATTAGCATGAAACTACTTATATCTTGCAACTTCTATCCATCATGTCCAAGAAAAATACATCATGTTCTTACCATCCATTTACCTACTTATGTCTTTACATATATAAAATATACATATAAAATCATAAGCTTAAAGTCTCTGTTTAATAAGAAAACTGTTGAGAAAGAATGTAAGAAGCATAGAAAAGATGACCTTTTAAGAGGCTCATCAGGATTCATGATTTTGTTTTGCCTTTCTAACTAAAGCCTTTCTCTTGGGATATGGATTTTTTGGATGATTAGCCTCACATTACCTTCATGTTAACATAAATTTGGTATGATTTTGGGATGAAATTACTCTTTTCTTTTTTGAACTATAAAAATGTTGTTTCATTCTATCACAACTCTATTGACATATATTAGCATACATTAACAATAACATAGTTCTTGTAATCTTATTCACCACTACTATAAACATAACTTCTAATATAACTACCCACAAACTCAACTAGACATCAATCAAGTCATCACTACTCTTCATGAGACCCTATAACCAATTGAGGCTCTCCATTGGTAAAAACCTTAGAAATTGCTCAAGAAACAATACACATTTTATTACATATGGATGATAGTGAAATAGTATAGATTGCATATTCAAAAAAATAATTCATTACTTATCCACTTTTAAACCTCTAATATGCATGATATAGAAATCTTATGAAAATTAGATGCAGCATACATTTGCAATCAACTCTAGATTATTATCCATTTTTCCTTGAAATTATTTTGGAACCAACCTTTTATATAATATCTACACCATCTCCACTATCTCTAACACATCCACCAACATAACCAAGAACATGGAAAGTGACCTTGTTAACCCTAAACCCTAAATTAGTGCTCCATTTTTCAAGAATGGGTTATTCAAAACCCCTTTAATTACCTACAAGATTAATCCATGTTGGATTTTAAAATATATTTTTAGGTTCTCTTCATTATTCTCACCCAAGAAATTCATTAATTATTCTCACCCAAGAAATTCATTTATCTACTTTTTCATAAAACCTAGATAGGTGTACCCATTTCGTCCCAACTTGGCATGTACCATTTGTTTGTAATCTAATAGTTTACCAGTTTTTTTAATATAGGAAACCTTATTTGATTTCTCTTCCTTTAATTGATTTCTCTAAGAGAAACAACCTATACTTCCTAACTTTAGATTTCTTTCCTAAATCATTCTAATATATAGAAGTAATTTCAAACTTTGAAAGCACTAATAATCCTTTCCATAAGTGGGAGTGTAAAACTATAATTTTTGTGTAAATTGTCATACCGACCAAGCCATCTTAAAATAAGAGGTCTAAATTTAACATAGGTGGCCTCTACTACATGCTTGGGATATTTGTATGACTTGATTTTGATCCTCTAGAGGGAAATTAAATTCTCATCCATTGCAAGTGTATTTGTCATTGCACCAAAAGATCAACCTATAAATTCCCATTGCAACCACTAGACTTATATAATTAATAGGAGCTAGTTAGTCCCTTGTCACAAATCTCTAGGGGAGTGCTGACCATTTTAAAACAATCTCCCTCTGAGCATTACCCGAGGAGACTCAAACCTATGACCAAGCTCTGATACTAATTGTTACGATTAAGTAATACTAAGAGGGGATGAATCAGTATTACAACACTTTATAAACTTATTTAACCAATTCAAAATCAACCATGCAATAAATGAAATGAATAGAACATTCAAATAAAGTAGACAACTCATAACACCATGATTTGTTGATGAGGAAATCTTGGCCTACGTAAAACCAGTGGGGATGATACCTACAAATATTGCACCAAGAGTATAGTGTCCATGTTAGGAGACTTTTCCTTGTTAGGAAATGAATATTACATTTCATACATATCCATGTTAAAGGTATACAATGATCACACTTCTTTGCAATTAAAAAATTTGTTCTTCTACAATGATTTATAAAAAGTGAACAATACAAGCATCTTATATGCTTAATTACTCCCAGTTATAGCTCACATAAAATTATATCTGATCCTTACATCATAATGCATTCACACATTCTACACATATTCCATCTCATACTTTGCATCAAAATAATTCTACTTATATACTAGATCTGAAAAAGATTCTTCCAGTCGGCTCTTAAGAGCACCACAAAACGTGTCCAACATTAAACTAAATATCAAATTCATAGTAAAATATCATACATTAGAAAAACTTGGGTAGGAACCAATCCAAATCTGACTTAGCACTTCTATATTCATCAAATTTCTCACTTAATCATTGCAACCATTCGACTACTCTCTTATGCCACTATATTATCTTCGCCTATCTTCAACATGTTGTAACTCTCTGTGATCAAATTAAAAACACAAGAAACCTTAACTAAAGACCTACTATATTTTAAAATGTCTTCTCCTAATCTCACATGACTTAGATCTTCATATCATGTGCTTGTTGATCCAAATTGTGTAAGTATTCACTGTAAACTGCATTTTGGACTTAGTCATTTTTAGAAAAAAAAAATTAATATCCAAAATTGTGTTGTACACTGAGAAACCATGCAGATGACTAGTATTTCCATAAATTACAACCTCTATGCAATCCTACATAGGCCACTTGCGAAAAATCTCCCCCTTTGGCATTGATGCCAACACTTAGTGGAAAATCACTAAGTGGTCAATACCAAATTATTGTCTAAGTAGATATTACATTCTCCATTATATTATTTGTAAATAATACTCCTCCTTTGAAATCAATGGAAAAAGTATACCAAAATGAGAGTATTTATATACACACAAAAAAATTACAACTACTAACCGAAATTCAGACCATGTGAAGTACATCTTAGAAAGAGTTTTCCAATATCTTTGCCTTTGTTGTCCATGTTTTTACCAAAATATGACAGACATGGATCAGTTCGTTTAGTGAAATTGATGATGTCTCAGTTCCCTTTAGTTCTATAGGCATATTATATATGAGTGATTTCACTGTTGTCTCCATGTGAAAAAAGGTGTTTCTCAAGAATTTATAGTTTAGGAGTGATTAAAAGCTTCAACACAACAAATCTTCCTATCACTCTCTCTTTATTTGTTTCCAATACACTCATTTTGTTCAATGATATCGACACTTCCTTATCCAACTCTGCGACAGTGTGTGAGGAGAACTCACAAATGTGTATCAATTTATCTAGTCTTTCTATCATTAGCAATGATATCTTCAATATTTTGTAAATGTTTTATAGGATATATACAGTAACTGTATAAATTACTTCCATGTCAAATACATGTCTTCGCTTCAACAATAGTGTTGCTTAGTATGCCCAAGTCCTATAAGATAGGCTTGCATAATTTCTCAATTTTCTTCACCAAGTATTTCATTTATGCTCTAACTTCTTCTCTCTTCTCCAGAAACTCAAAGTGACTATCAAAGTCATCTCATGATTTTCTTAGGTTTTCTACTGTATCCTTTCCTTAGAAAGTGAAAGGTAGGGGTAGGATTTTGTTTTTAGTGTCAACTTCCCTTTCCATTACCTTTGAATTTTTCTCTATTTTCTATTCAGATCTCTCTTTTGATTTGGAAAAGGCTATATAAGATAGCTTCATTAGTTCATTGTAATTCATTCTTCATACATCAATGTTTAGATGTTGTCTCCACTTGGAAAAAATAAAGCTAAAGAAACAAATATAGGATTTTCATTCTTAACTTCAACTTTAATTTCTAATTCCTTAACTATCTCAACTGTTCTCTTTCTATTCTTCCATGGTGTCAACTTTGTTCCCAATCTCATTTAGTTTATCACTTCCATCAATACCAGTAACAATATCCTCCTTCCATTGAAAATGGTCACTTGCATCTTGCGCAGTGTCCAAAGATATAGGCAATCCAACAACAAAGAAGTCGGGTTTCTTTATTGTACTAAAAAAATTGACTATTATCATTTGCATCCTTAGATGAATCAATATTTAATTCAATGACCTAGGATGACTCACCTCTAAGAATATTTTCAGGATTAGTATCTTTTCTATAAGGAGGTGATGGTTTTTCAGGCTCAACTTCCAATAGAAACCTTATCAATAGCTTAATGTGTGTCCTCTATAATCTCATCATATTTTCTTCCCATTATCTTTATGAACATTTCTTGAATTCTTAACAATGGTTTTTATTCTTTTAGAATCCTCTCATGTTCATCATAAGATACAATAGGGAGCATGCCATCTATATTTTTTCCTCTTATCTACTCATCCTCTGTCAGTGGTATTTATTTTCTAATATCAATTTTCTTATACAATTCCTTGGGAATACTACCTTCTATCTCAAGTAGATTTTTCTTAAATGAAAGCATATAATCTAAGACATAATCTACAATCAAAATCCTATCTTTCTCATGATATTTGTCATATTATTTGGGAAATTGATTTAGCTTTCCTTGATCTATAATTCTCCTTGTTGACATCTTCAAATCTAGTTTCTATAGTTGTCTTGCCTCTCATTTCTTCTCTCCCTATACTTTCTTCTCTCAAATTTCCTCACTCCTCTACTTCTTTAGTGGGGAATTTTTTTGGAGGACCTTGTCCTCTTCGCAGGGATCTCTACTGTCTTCTCTATTTGCGATGTCCTTTTAAGTGGTATAGGTGTAGTATCAGGTGTAGTCACCTAAAAATGGTTGATTTTATATGCCCCCTTTTTAACATGTCTTCTATATTGTGTGTTTGATCTTTATCATTCACTGATATTATCTCATTCTTCTATGTCATCAATTACTAACATTTCTCTCATTTTGGCCAAATCGATCATCTTTGTAATCAATTCTGATCAACCCTAAACTGATCCTATTCTATCCTAAACCATTCCAAACCTTATTAAATCGATTCAAACCTATTCTATTCTATTCCTAATCATTAGCAGAATTGTTTGGACTCATTTCTGACCATTCTGGGGCATTGTCCAAGATCATCAATGCCTAATCAACCCAATTGAAAACCAATTGATCAAACCCTATTTCAATTCAATCAATCTTATCATCATTATAGGAGAAATGTCAAATATCATCGATGCTTCGTATCCTTTTAATCAACCATTTGATAACATTGTCAAAGATCATCAGTGTTATCACTATCAATCTACCAATTTCAATTCATTAGTGTTGTTCATTACTGTCAATACTATTTATGATCATCATTCCAGGAACATTTTCAAAGATCATCGATGTTTCCCCATTCCAATATTATGATGCCATCAAATTTCATTGGCGCTTTTCAATTATTTCCAATCATCATTATCTAGATGCATTCTCAAAGCTCATCGATGATTCGTGATTTCCTAAACTATTTTAGAACCCTAAAAATTGATCCTAAACCTTATCAATATTATCAAAACCCTTTCAATTCGACATCAATACCTTCAATTTGACCAATAACCCACTAATTTCCCCATATGGATGAATAACCCATAGTTTATCCTAAGTTCTAATTGAATAAATAAACAAACTTCATTTATTCCTCATTTCCCTATGTCTCGAGTAATTAATTAAGTTTTATTAATTAATTAGCTAATTTCAATTTATGAGATTTTATAATTTCATAAATCTAATTTGATTTTGAGGAATATCTGAGAATATTGAATTATGCATTTGATTAAAGATTCATAATCTCACCTGAATAACATATCCCTTAATTGAATATTCTCATCCCTATTAAGGTGCTTCATCAATATCTCCAAAATCCTCCAATATCTCCTCAATATCTCTCCCCCATTTCATGCTTCCAAGCATCTCACCAACCAAAATCTGCATTTATGCAAGGATTTTGTGCAATCTCACCTAAATGTCTCTCATTTTCTATAAAATGGGTTGCATTCCTCTCATTCAAGGTAAACCATGAGATTCTTGAGAACCTCAAGAACCACTATCTCCTAGTAATTCTCATTATCAATCCAAGCTTTCAAGTTCTTTGTGCAATTGTGTTTTTCAAAGAGAAACATATCAACCTCTATGGAGAAGAAAGGAGACCATTAGAACTACATTTGAAGGGATTTTTCTTGTGTTATTTTTCATATATTTCAACTCTTGTTTTAAATGGTTTTAATGTTAGATTAGTTAGGGTAGCATATCGTTTAGGGTTTGCGATTACCTAGATATGCTTCTAACTCCTTTTCTGGTCTTACATTTGGTGAACCCAACATGAACAACTTTAACTGATAAACCTTTTTTGTATTTTTGTGTCTTTTTCAGGTTCTAGAAGAGAGTTGCACAGGTTGTCACTAAAGTTGCACAAGTGGTTATAGGTTCTGTGCAAGTGGTTATACCACCTGCACTTGCTGCGCAGGCGGTCACAAATTCTGTGCATGTGGTTAAGTCATGCATAGTTGGGGCCCAGACCTATGCACATAGAGCTCAGAGCAACCCAAATGGCTACTTACATGTGTACTTGGTCATATGGAATCCTCATCTATGGTTTAGGATCACTTCTTGCATGTTTAGGAAGCTATTCGACATCTTAGGCTTTCCTTTTATGCTTTTTCTCCGTTTAAACACTACAATGAATCCTAAACTATTCAAATAAACCCTAAATTTGGTGAATGAACCCTAATATGGTTAATGAACCCTAATATGGTTAATGAACCTCACACTTTGATTTTCAAGGCCTAAAATGAAAACTCACATTTGTATTTGTGATCCTAAAATGAATCTCATCTAGTCTAGGGTTTCATACTATCAAACTCTTTCAAATTTCAAGAAAACTTGCAATCAAGCTTAACTAGGGGTGGAAATGGACTATTTAATGCAAGATCATGTTTTCTAAGGTGATAAGGGACCTAAAATGAAGATGCACATCTGATTTGGGTACCTAAAATGAACTCTAAACTAGTTTAGGATCAAATACATATTTGGCCTTTAAGGTGTTCCTAAACTATTTTTATGCACATGCAAGCTAACTAGGGTTTCCCTTTCTCTTCAATCTTTTCAAATAAAATTAAATGACATAAATAATGAACCCTATTCATGTCTCTGATAGTATTACTATCTTAAATGTGCAAAAGACCTCTGATTTTGTATGTTTTTACAACTTTGTAGGCCTCTGATCAGTAGTTGCGCACTTGGTTACAGGTTCTACGCAAATGGTTAGAATATGTTCATGTGGAATCACATTCTCTATAGGTGGCATCACATTCTACACAGGTGGCATCACATTCTACACAGGAAACATCACATTCTCATATTCTGCGTGAGCGGTCACACATTCTGTGCAGGTGGTAACATTGCCTTTTTGAAAGTTTCTTTTCATTTTTTTTTTCATTCCTATTCCTCTTTTTGCACTTCATAAGCAATTTTTATGTGTTACTAATTATTTTTACAACATGTTGGCAAACGTGGGATGAAGAATAAATCATAACAAATTTTTAATGGTTTCAATGCATGACATTTGTAGAAGACCTTGTATTTTCCCAAACTTTTGTGCTTGCTTTTTGTAGTTAGAAAACACTTCATTTTGGTGCTTGAAATGAACCTTTTTCTTTCATTTTTCTAATGTGTTTTATATATTGTAAAACCCTAAGAATAATATGAGCGTATCCTCTCCCCTCGCCTTCATGGATCTTGGGTGTAAGAGAAACTCGTATAATTCTTATAGAGTGGATACCTCCCAAGTGCTTTAGTAGAGTCAGTGAGAGTGGATGCCCAACCAGTGATAGGCTAAAGCCAAGCCCATCCAACCGGGATACAAATATTCCATTGTGATTAATCTCTCAATGAATAGTTGTTGAATATGTTATATCAGGAATAAGCTCTCCCTTAGTACCCTTGTGGTGCAGTAAAACCTAGGGAATGTAACTTCTGTAGGTTGGGAGACCTCCATAACAGAGCTAATATGCCACATGTATAACCAATTAAACAAATGCCCTTACTAAACACCATGTTTTAGTAGCCAAAAAATTTCTATCTATTGGCACGAAAGGTCAGAGACCAACTAAGACACCCCTTACTTTTGTAGCTATTAGTCAAGACAACAATCCCTTGGGAAGTGATGTCCCTTGGGAGTTGAAGCTTGGAGTTCCTGAGAAGTGAGTGCACATGTAAGGAGGAGTGTATGCCTCCAAGCTTCTAGGTTGTCCACTATTAGTAAGCATAGCTGAAATTTGGTTCAAGTGGGGATTCAATAGATATTGTCCTTGCTATCCTTAGGAAGTGGTGTTTGTTCATTTTACAATAGCCATTCTGAATGATGTTTCTTATGTGTGTGTTCAAACCTTAACCAAAATTATAACATCTTAAAAACACTCTCCTTAACAACACTTTTTTTCCAAATCAATCTTCAAGAATAATCAAATGGGTCACAACAAACCTTGTCTTTGAGTAAACATATGAAACCTTGAACTTTTCATTTGGAACCTTTTGGCATGCTTAATAGCCTTCATATTGCATATTCATGACCTAATCCCCTTGCATTGTGCATTTCAAAAACTCCTTGCATTATAGACCCCATTTTAATCCTCATTATAGTCCTTTTGCATAAGTCATAATAATATCCCTCTTGCATACTTAGCTCATTCCTAGATCCTCCTTAAAAAACTTTGCAAACAATCCTAGAAAGTATCCAAATCATGGAACCTCTCTTTATGATGTTAAAAATAGGATCTTGACTTGATCCCCCTTTTTGCCAAATTTCAAACTCCCTATCCTTATCAATTGGTCTTATTCCACCTTTTTCATGATCAATTTGACCTAAACCTTTTTATCAAACTTTTCCTTTATTCCAAAAATCCTATTTTTCAAGTCAAGATCCTTATTTAATGTCATAAGGTTATGCTCCTAGATTTGTCTCCTTTCAAAAGATTTATTGTCAAATTCCAAAAAACCAAAAAATCAATTGCATTAAGCCATAGGTTACTTTGCATAAAATCATCCCAAGTCCAAATTTTCATTTACATAAAGTCTTTGCATATTTAGGTTGCATTTTCATCCTAAAAGTCCCTCAAAAAAGTAAAAAATCTGGCATTTGCATATAGTCATCATGTCAATCTTCACTAGCTTCCAAGCATCCAAAAGGTAACAAGACACTTATCAACCCATGTTTCCATCACAAGGAAAATCCCAATTACCTTTTAACCAAAGACAAGATCTACCTTTGCAACAACAAGATTTTGAGCCAGGGCAAATGACATCAACACAACCAAACAATCAATTGCATCAAGCCCATTCAAACATAATTAAAAAGTTACAAAAAAAATTGGCTAAAGAAAATAATCTCTTGGAAGATAAGGTTACCAATATGATAAAGAGTAGACATAGGGTGGTCAAACTCCTTGGATGTCCAAGTGAATCTTTTGGTGAAATTGACACACAATCTCTCATTGAGAAATCAAAGATACCTAAACTCATTTTACAACTCAATGAGGAAAATGAACAATTTAACAAACCCCAATTCAATCATGTGGAAAAGACAACTTTTTTCAACCAAGTTCCATATCATTCTCAATTCAATCAAGTTTCAAATCAATCTCTATGTTCTCAAATTTCAAATAAATCATTCAACCAAGTTCCAAATCAAATATTTCAACCTGACTGTGGCATAATTCAAATGGTCCCACCACCAAATTATGAACCAATCTTCATTTCAATGCAACCGAGTGATCATCAAACAATTTCACAACCTCTTGTGTCAATCATGCAAACAAGACAATCAATACCAACATCACAAAAAATAACATTGCTTGAGGAACCTTTTGTGTCCACCAATTCACCACCAATGTCTTATCAAACAAAGAAAAATTCAAATGTGACATCTTTTAAACATCAACCAAGAATAATCAATAAGAAACATTTTTTTGAACATGTTCAATCCAAAAATTCTTCCCAACATGTAAATACTAGTGAGGTATCACAAACAAGACCCATCAAGTAGCGCAAGTTCAAATCCAAAATTTTAAAGAATTTGTTTCAAAAATTGGATCAAACAAATAATTTACCTGTGTCTAGAAATGGTTCACCCCAAAACAATCACATGGATGACATACCTATTTACCCTCAAGACATTGACCTTCAAGAAGAATCCATGTTTCATTCCACCCCTTCATCCCCACATTCCTCCCAAGAGAAATTTCCTCCTTCCCCATCAAGTGATTCTTCCAAAAATACAACCTTCCAATATCTATCCACAAAACAAATCCAAGCTAGTCCTATGCATAGCCCATGTTCCTTTGAACCAATTCCACTATGTCCTCCAATTTCAATCAAGCCTATTTATGAGAGTCTCATTCAAATTTCATCTCCATCATACCAAAATATTGACCCCTTTCAAGAACCCCCCTTGCATGTCCAAAGTCATATCCCATGTCAGGAGGATGATAAAAAGAATGAAGAAACATGTCTAAAAACATATCAAGATCAAGACCCCTTCAATGACCAATTTTATCATATTTTTGACCAAGACCCCATTTCCCTTGCGCCTCATGAAGATCACACTATCTTTATCCCCCCTACCCAAAATGATCCCCTTCCATTCCCAAACCAATATGTTGACCTTCCACTTCCTAAGAAAGATCATGATTTTTATTCCATGTTTTCCCAAGATCCATTTCCAAGTCAAGATCAAGGTGTCCCTTCACCTTCAGGTCCTCCAAAAGATTTCCTCATCCCTTTGGAACCCCCAAAGGATCCCATTGTTCCTCCAGATCCTCCTCAAGATCCATCCACCTGCTCTTCTCCTTTTCCTAATCCTTCAAATCCCCCTTGTGATTCAAGCACATCAATGCAAGTTGTTCATGAACCCCTTACACTTCAAATGGGTTCCCCTAGTTTTATTGAGTCTAGTCCACCTCATGGTCCTATAATTCCTTCCATATCATCCACACCTCATAATAATGGACTCACGTCTTGTAGAAAGTATCCTACTAGTCAAAGAAACCATTATCAAGTAAAAGGGTTAGACCTCTATGCAAAAGGTATATTGAAACCCTTACATGACCAAGAAAATTAAAATGGCCATGGTCTTAATAAAAAATCTACATCTCAAGGCATTGGTATCCCTTCAAAATCCAAATCCAAACTTATGCCTCCCCCTTCAACCCTTCCATCCATCATAGGTCCATATATTCCTCCCTCCACTAGCTCACAATTGCCTTACCCTTTCCCACATGCAAGTCAGCAAAGGCATACACCCTAGAGAACCTTCCCTCCATCCAAAATGCCTCCATACAATTCATATTCATCCATGAATTCCATTCCCTTTCCAAGCAATTTGGATGCCAAGAGTAAAATCCACAAGTCAAGAAATCCACATGCAATAAAGGATCAACATGTCCAGTATAATCAACATGTAAAAAAAATAAAAATATGATCCACAAAGAAAAATAAAATTCCAAAATGCCACAAAGGCCTATTGAGAAAAAAATAAAGTCAAAAGCCATATGGGTTCCAAAATCCATTGTGCAAGCAATACATTCAAAGGACCCTCAAAATAATGAAAAATCAAAAAGCATGGGGATTCCCAAGAAGCTCCTTGAAGCACAGAGTCCCAAAGAAAAGTCCAAATTAGCCTCCAAAAGTTTTATCCCTCCATCTAAATGTCTTCCATCTTCTAAATCTATTTTGGGTCCTTGTGTCCCAAAATCCATATCCATTCCTTCATTAATCCTTCAAAATCCAAAATCTCATTTTCCTATATCACTCCATCACCCCTCAAGGTTTGTGCCAAAGTTGTTCTTGAATCCATTCCCTTCCACTTCAAATAAATTTGGCTTACATTCACTTCATTATCCAACACCTATTTTCCAACCTTTCATGCAACTTATCCAATCCCTTACATAAAGCTTGTCTCATCCTTATCTAATAAACAATCTCATATCCCTTTTTCATTACCCTACCAACATCTTTGAACAATGTATTTCAAAAGCACATTTAAAAGAGTAAGGTGCTTGAGTCCTCTATCCATGTCACTTCATGCATCCATTTTTTCCAAAATGTCAAAAAATGTCAAAAAAATGAGAAAAGAAAAAAATAAAAAATAAAAATATGAAAAAAAGGAAAAAGTTGCCTTGATGAAAACCTAGCAAAAATGAATCTTGGAAACACAAAAATAAAGATTTGAGAGAAATAACTTCATCCAATAGTGAAAATCTGGGAAACAAGCACTTTAGGCAAGTACCATGATGAAAACCTGGCAAACAGGCATTCTATAATTCTATGAACTTCTTGCAGTCTATACTGGCGGGAAGATTTAATAGAAATTATCCTGCATTATCCCCAGCATATCCTCCCCTATCCTATGCCTGTCATATCCATTATCCTATCCCCTTTTCCCCAACTTTGATCTTGACACAGTTACAAATCTTCCTTGAACCATCACATGTCCTATCTGCTTTACATTGTCTTGATCCCTTTGGTGTAATACCCCTCTAACCCTAATATAAATTTTGTGTTTTTGAACGAAGTAATATCTTTCAATTTTTTCTTACAGCTTAATTTTTTCATGATACTTGTTTGATCTATTCCTATAGTTTGTTTATAATGATTTCATAAACCAGTACCCGAGGATTCTAATATCAGACATACTATCTAAAGGTATAGTTTTTGTATGTATTTATCTCTATGTA
>MU223442.1:1446798-1462689 GCA_018584345.1 Thuja plicata | reverse complement strand
TGTCTTTCCTTTTTGTGTTGTGAATTTGGGAAAAGTTATCACCACCTTAGGAATGTCCTAGTTGTTACCTCTTGCATGGGCCTTTGGTTCTATCTCCTAGCTCAGGGGAGTGGGCCTATTGGTCCCACGTGGTTGGGCGGTTAATATTTATATCAAGGTATTGTTTGTGGTTCTTTGGATGATCCTACCACATGTTCCTTTCCATATTTTCAATTGAAGACTTCATATTGGATATTTTATTATGTTGAGAGGTACTTATGTAGTTTTATTCATGTAATTGTAATCTCCTATAAAGAATCTTGAAGTATTGATGTAATCTGAATTCAAAGTAGTGAATTAAGGAATGGGTAGTCCTAGGTAAAAGAAAGGGAAAAGAATATATGATATATTGGATATGTTATTAGCATTAAAAGAAAGTGTTTATGTTATTTCTTCTATTCTCTTACGTTGTTCATATATAAAGGAAATAATCTTAGAGATAGTTATATCTAATGATGTATTAAAACAATAATGTATTCTCTCTTGATGAAAGGATCAAAGGAAACTGTTGAGAAATGATAGGTTAGTGATTGGAATTATTAATAATGATTAGTTATGAAATAATGAAACAAGATAGTAACTTGATAGTAATGTTAAGGGTTGGTTCATGTTTATGGGTTAATGAAGTACCTAGCATAATGTCTACCTTATTAATACTAATCTCTTACCTAAATGTTTAGAGGAAAGTGGTACAAAGGATAATAGATATTTAAAAATTCAATATGATCTAATGACATCAATTGATAAAAGGAATAATGATGTTAGATGATTAACTTATGTTTAATGAAAGAAATAAGTTAGCAAAATTTACCTTGGTGCATTAAAATTAATGTAGATCGTTTAAGCTCATAATTAAATGGATATCTTATGCATGTAAATAGTTTAGATAATGTTTCTTTAGTAGCGATGTTAGGGAACCTGTGAGGACTTAAGTTGAATAAATCTTTCATCTTATAGATATTTTATGTATTGTCCTCTCGGGTTGCCTGGTGAGGCGTTACTTTTGGTCTAGATTCCCTATCCTATCACAACCTTTCATCCTTATCCCATATCCCTTCTCATTATCCCTAATTGATCTTGCATATCCTATCATTATCCTTTTCATATCATAACATTTTCCCTATCCAAGATCATTTTCTTGTTCTTCATGGAAATAAGGATGTTAAATGCAAAACATGTTTTCAAAGACAAACCTTTTTACATGTCTGTTTCTCACATTGCATCCACTACACTATATCATTACCTTATCATTATCTTGTCCAGTCCCCAGCTTGGTGAAAACAATTGTTCCCATTTCTTGAATAGTCCTTGGAACCTAACAGATCCCATGCAAGTGACCCTTGGCCTTTGTCCATCTACTAGTCCATTTATCCTTTCAAAATGTCGCCGCCTTGCTAGACACTGGGGACAATTTAAAAAAAATTAGAAAAATCAAATACAATCCTGAAAAAATTCAAAAAATCAAAATAATGTCCTAAAATTTTTTATCTAAAAATAAAATAATGTCCTAAAAATCAAATAATGTACTGAAATTTTTATCTAAAAATCAAATAATGTCCTAAAAAAATTGCTACAAATTCAAATATGCTGCTGAAAAATATCCTAAAAATTATAAAAAGTCCTGAAAAAGATCATCACAAAACAATTCAAGTATCTCAAAAATCCTAAAAATTGCAAAATCTCTTCAAAATCTACAATAAATTTGTACATACTTGTCTTCTTTTTGCAAACTAAACATCATGTTTGTAGACATTGGTGGTAGATACATCCTTATGTGCTTAATGAAATCATATTCTCACAAATGTGTTCTGAACCATTGTGACTCAACATTCAATCTGATTGGACCATCCAATCTTTCAATCTTTGATATCAATCAATTATCAAATCTATCAATCTGTCCAAGCTATCAATCAATTATCAAAGCCATCAATCTATCCAAGCTATCAATCAATTATCAAATCAAACAATTTTCAAATCTAAGCTATCAATCAACAAACATTTAATGCAAGTAACAAAAGATCAGAATGGTTGTTAGCTCACATTGTTACTATGTTACACGATGATATTATCTGAACTTATGAGAGTAGCCAGGATGGTTCATGACCAGTTTCTTTTTCTTTACTTCTTTTCTTTCTGTTTGATGATCTCACAAAATTCAGGGGCATGTCTGCTACATGCTTTCGGGATGGAGAAGATCATCCTCTGTCTACATCATGTTTTTTCAGACAAAAAGGATGAATTTTGCACTCTGGCTTCTATGCCACGATGCACTGCATCTACTTTTGCAATATCAAAATAATCTCTTATCACAAAATTGCACTTTTGAATGCCAACATCTTTCTACTAACATTTCTTTGTCTAATTTCTTCTTTCTCCTAACATTTCTTCAATCAATCATCTTTCTTTTCAAAAAATTGTCCTCATATCAATTTCAGCCCAATTTTTTGAGGGGGCATCCTACCTCCATTTTGTCAATCAACTAGGGTATGATCTTCTATTTTTCTTTGAGCCAACGCTAATAATCACATTGTCTCAAAGAGGGGAAAAATGTAGACACTTAAAAATGGTTAATTGCCTATGCCCCTTTTTAACATGTTTTCTATATTGTGTGTTTAATCTTTATCATTCACTAATATTAGGTCATTCTTCCATATCATTAATTACTAACATTTCTCTCATTTTGGCCAAATCGATCATTTTGCTAATCAATTCTGATGAACCCTAAACTGATCTTATTCAATCCTAAACTATACCAAACCTTCCTAAATCAATTCAAACCTATTGTATTCTATTCCTAATCATTTGCAGAATTGTCTAGACTCATTTTCAACCCCATATTTGACCATTCTGGGGCATTGTCAAAGATCACCGATACCTAATCAACCCAATTTCAAACCAATCGATCAAACCCTATTTCAATTCAATCAATATTATCATTGTTACAGGAGGATTATCCAAGATCATCGATGCTTCGCATCCTTTTAATTATCCATTTGATAATAATGTCGAAGATCATCAGTGTTATCGCTATCAATCTACAAATTTCAATTCAATAGAGTTGTTCATTACTGTCAATACTATTTCTAATCATCATTCTAGGAACATTGCCAAAGATCATCAATGTTTTCCCATTCCAATCTTATGACACCATCAAAGTTCATTGGCGCTTTTCAATCATTTCCAATCATCATTATCCAGGTGCATTGTCAAAGCTCATCGATGCCTCGCGATTTCCTAAACTATTCTGGAACCCTCAGAATTGATCCTAAACCTTATCATTATTATCAAAACCCTTTCAATTCGACATCAACACCTTCAATTTGACCAATAACCCACTAATTTCCCCATTTGGAGGAGTATCCCATAGTTTATCCTAAGTTCTAATTGAATAAATAAACAAACTTTATTTATTCCTCATTTCCCTAAGTCTCCAATAACTAATTAATTTTTATTAATTAATTAGCTAATTTCAATTTATGAGATTTTATAATTTCATAAATCTAATTTGATTTTGTGGAATATTTGAGAATATTGAATTATGGATTTGATTAAAGATTCATAATCTCACCTAAATATCATATCCCTTAATTGAGGATTCTCAGCCCTATTAAGGTGCTTCCTCAATATCTCCAAAATCCTTCAATATCTCCTCAATATGTCTTCCCCATGCTTCCAAGCATATCAGTAACCAAAATCTAAATTTATACAAGGATTTTGTGCAATCTCACGTAAATGTCTCTCATTTTCTATAAAATGGGGTGCATTCCTCTCATTCAAGGTAAACCACGAGATTCTTGAGAACCTCAAGAACCACTATCTGCTAGTAATTTTCATTATCAATACAAGCTTTGAAGTTCTTTTTTCAATTGTGTTTGTCAAAGAGAAACATATCAACCTCTATGGAGAAGAAAGGAGACCATTAGAACTACATTTTAAGGGAGTTTGCTTGTGTTATCTTGCATGTATTTCAACTTTTGTTTCAAATGGTTTTAATGTTAGATTAGTTAGTGTAGCATATTGTTTAACATTTGTGGTTACCTAGATGTGCTTCTAACCCCTTTTTTGGTCTTACATCAGGTACATCTACAATAGTAGGAGGTCAATTTGCAGTATTTTTAGTTTCAAGAGGTGGAAGGGTTCCAGGAGTAGTGCTCACCAATCTAGAAGCACTCTTAGTCATATTTTTAATTATCTCCTTCATCTTCTTCTTATTAATACCAGCCTTTTCTACTAGATTATCCACAAATTTTTCTATTTTACTTTTCCTTTCTTCTATAGTTTGTTCTTATCTTATCTTATAAGATTTCTCTTCATATGTGCCCCATCTTTCTTTAGATGGATAAATCTATGAGGATAGTACATATTCTACTTGATTCTTAAAACTTCAGAACTGACTTCATACCCCATAGGATAACATGATTTCATACCTTGTTCCACTACCTCAAAGCACACAAAATCAGTTTAAACCATGAAAAAAATTGTATCCTTATGCTTTTCTACCATTTCTTCAAGTATCCACGCTCTTTCTTTATCTGTCTCTATAGAATCTTAATCATACCAAATAGTTTTCCATCAGCCCAAGTACTTGTATCATCAGAAAATGGATGCACTTCCATTCAGGAATTGTTTACCCCTCTGAGTAAGTGGTTTGGGGTCATGTCAAACACCTTGAATGGGTCTTTGACTTGGATCTAGTTTTTCCCCTGTCCTGCCCTGTTTTCCACTGCTCTCCTACTTGTTCTTGATATCTTGCTATGAGATTTTGAGGTTCTTGAACTGAGAGTCAAGGTCAACCTCAACCCTTACCTAGGTCAAGGTTGACCTCGATCCTAACCTAGGTTAGGGTCGACCTCGACCCTAACTCAAGGTCTAAATTTTAAATTCCAATGATTTCCAGATGTCAAGGTTTGGAAAGAATTATTTCCCGATTTTGGGTCAGTTGTTTCAGACTCTGAAGTAGTGACTCTTATAAATATATTTAATATAGGTCCACTTCTATTGGTATAGGCCTAATTGGAATTTAATTCTCCTATGTCGGCCTCTCTAGAAGTTTGTGCCCTAGACTTGTATATAAGGAATCCTTTCTCCTCTCATTTTCTAAGCACACAAGACTTAATATTTAGGGCAAAGAATATACACCTAATCTATTGAAGTGCTCATCTACTTTCAAGAATTCAAGCATTCAAGATTCAATTCATCAAGGAGATCCATTAGTATCCATTGAAGGATTCAAGGTCTATGGAGCCCTCTTGTTGAAGATTTCTCCATCCATATCCATTCAATATTCTTGCTATTCCAAGATACATTAAATATTGGTGTTGAAGATCTAAAGGAAATTGATTTTATGAATCCTACATATTACATTCTAAATCCTACATCTATTTGGTGCATCCATAATTTTGGATCCAAGGATTCAAATCCTCCATAAGGGTTTCAACATAAGCAAGGTGAATTGTTCTATTTACTTTGTTTATTACTACAATTTCAACTCTATTTTAAGTTTAATTCTAAAACCAAGGTTTCACCAAGGGAAACCCCTTCCCCAAAAAACAAAACCATTTTCTTGCAGGTACAGGTACGAAACAATGAATTATAAAGAAGATTCAGATACCCTTTTTGGAAAACTTTCAGGATCTGCAAACAGATTTTTTGTCAGAATGACGCAGGTCAAGGTCAACATAAAGGGGTAAAGTTTAACCTATATTTGGGTCAAGGTTGACCATTCTGAAAAAAGAAAAAAAGATTTTCTGATTTTTCTTCATCTCTGTGTTTTTGTTCCAGGTCTGGTTGCAAAATTTCCAGAAACTCAGTACAGACACCGGAAAATAGAAATTTATAGATCTTCTATACTTTGAGGTTAGTATTTGTCTTACATTAATTTTAATTAAGGTTTTAATCTTTCCATATCTATTACACACTCTCCCCTCTACTCCCATAAGATGGGAATGTAAGGTTTTCCTCTTTATTCTTATTTCCAATCGATTGATTAATTTGTGCATTGACCATTTTCTTGTGGTTTATTAATTTGGATCTTTCATTTGTAAATTTAGGGCTAGGAGGAGAATATTACCATCCCCAAACCTTTCAAATGTAAAGAGCATCTCATAATTTTATATTTTTCTCTTTACATTTTGGTGAACCCACTTATGAAAACTCTTTCTTTTGTGGTGCTAGATTTACATTTCATGTTAGATCTTGCATGCATATTAGATTAGCCTTCTTTTATGTTCTTGCATTTAAATTTTCCTAATTTAGTTCATTTGCATTATATTGGTGTATGAGCTTTACTATCTCTAGTCCTAGTTATAATATCCCAGTTAGAAGAAGTCACAGGCTTATGGGTTCCTTTGATCCTAAGTCTTCCTCTCCTTTCCATAGGATCTAGGATGACAATTTGATCACTCATTATTCCAATCTTTCTATGGAGCATAAATCTTCTCACTCATCTCATGAGGAGGAGGATGCTTTAAGAGTACCTCTTGAACAAGTCCAAAAACTTTCAACTAAACTTGATAAAATGGGAAATTGGATTATTAAAGAAAACCATAATCAAGATTCTTATCAAGCTATACAGGCCCTTAAGAAAGTCCTTCATAATAGTGATCAAGGTATTAATCTCTTGCATGGTATCACTCATCTTGTGCATTTAAATGTCAAACCTTTAGCTCAAGAAGCTCAAGATCTAGGATTCACTCATCTTGTCACTAGTGTGTAACCTTCTTCCATTCCTTTACCTAATATTCCTACTTATACTCCATCTTTAGTGACTACATCTCTTCCATATTCCAATCCTCTAGCTTTGAATCTTCCACTTCCATCTCTTCCTTAGAGTGTTCCATTGGTGTCACTACCTACCTCACAATCTTCTTACTACAGTGTTCCTTTTACCTATTCGAAACCTCTTCCAACTGTGGTTGCAAGTGTTCTACTAGTCGTGTCTTTCATTCCTGCTGCTTCCTACACTTTTCCTAGTGTTGCTAGCGTTTCTATGCCTCTTATTTCTTCTAATGATTGCACAATCATTAGTTTGTCTCAAATGGTGTCCTCTTTACAACAACTTGCATCCTTATCTCAATCCAAGTTAGTATTCCTACATGTGACATGGCTAGTTCTTTATCCATAGACATTATTCGTACTCATGTCCCTCAGCAAGATGATATGCCTCATCTTGAGAATTAAAATGATATGGGAGACCCTCTGACTCATGTTAAATCATTTCAAATCCTTTGTAGCGACTATGCTCATGACCATGGGATTGTACCCAAATTGTTTGCTAGAACTTTTCATGATAAGGCCTTGTAATGGTATTCTTCATTGCTTTCTTATTCTACTGATTCTTTTCAAAAAATTGCTAATACCTTTATCCAATAGTTGCAAACTAACATTGGTCTGCAAGTGTCCTCAACTGATTTGATGCATTGTAAAAAAAATACTAAAGAAACATTGACTAAATGTATTGGCATATTTAAGCATTTGTATGCTCAAATACTTTTATCTTGTTCCTAATATTGATATTCAGCATGTGTTTATTTAAAATTTGCAAAAGTATATTAGAGATAAGATTTTGCTTACTGAATTTACCTCTCTTGAACAACTTTGTGTAGCACTTCATCATTATAAATTACAAGTGAGCCAATTTGAGAGAAACATTCCAAAGGCTCCTATTCCAGTTGATAAGAGTGATGTTGCTCCTAATCCCAACAATTTTTGAAACCTGACACCTATCTCAAGATAAATAAGCAAGAAAATGTCATTGTTGATCAATTCATTGTTGCATCCAACAATGCCACTTCTGCATCCACTTCTTTTTATCTGAATCATATGTTTAATCCTCTTTCGGAATCTTTACATTCTATTATGAGTAGTTGTTTGGATGCTAATATGATTACTCTGCCTCCTCTTTGACCTCTTCTTCCTACTATGATGGCATCCAAATCCTTTGATCCCAAATCCTTTTGTCAACACCATTGTCAGAATGGCCATGATACTGAGAAGTGTTATTCTCAAAAACATAAGGTTCAAGACTTCATTGATTCTAACACTTTATCTATTGATAATTTTGATGGTAGTAGGAACAAATCAGTCTCTCATCTTAATCAAAACATCCAAATCTATATGAATCCTTTGCCTACACATGATACTAATACCATTGTTCAGCCATCTTCTGTGGATATTGTTTATGATTCAAAGATGGATGATCTCAATCATATTGTTAACCATGTGGAGAATGTTGTTTTGTCTCACCTATATCTCCATGCCAGCTTCAATCTCAACCTCTTGTTCAAGTTTCTCTTCCTCAACCTCAACTTCAAGTTCCACCTCAAACTAATCCTCAACTGAAACCTCAACCTAAACCTCGAAAACAACCTAAGAATAAAATATCTAGGGAACTCTCGATCACCTTTGATTATTTTGAGACTATAAAAGATCTTGATGGTCCCCTCTACAGTTATGCTAGGATTGCTAAGATATCTATGCATGGTTTTCTTGTTGATCCTACATCCTTAGTCAATTTCATTTATGAAGAAAAACTTTTTTCTAAGAACTTACAATGCGATTGTTATAATAAATCTAATATATGGATTCAAACTTGTAATGGTTTTCTCTATACATCATTTTCTTCTATTAAGTTTCCTATTGAAGTTTTTTGGAAAGTTGTGAACATTACCTTTGTTGTTGTCCCTACATCTGATAAGTTTCAAGTTAAGCTTGGTTTGCCTTCGTTAACTGCCATGAATGGCGTTGCTTCTCCTATCCATAAGTGTATTGATTTCATTCATGATGAAGAAGTGAAAACAATTAATCATATTTTATATCAACCTTCTAGGCCTAGGAATTGTGTTACCCTTGACTTCTTTTGGCCGTCATTACCCAATTCATGTTCTTCTCGATCTGATAACCTTTTTTCACTCATATTAAGCCTATAAACATTGCAAAATTATTGAGTTAAGCATGCCTCAGATGGATCTTAACCATGGTCTTTTGCCTATGCCTTCCATATTGCCTCTATCCATTACTTCTAGTTCTGTTAATCAAGCTCCTAGTGTTTCTTTTCTGCCTACTAATCCTCCTATAGAACCTGTGAAGGAACTAGTTGTTGTTACTCCTAGTTCTTAGCATATTTCAAACAAGACAAAATGTAATCAATCTACCAATGAATATCATAAGGATCATCGGGCTCAAGCTAAGTCTCATGCCTCTCTTCTTTGAAGTTATTTACCTTCTTTTTACCAGCCTATGCCTGATGTGTTGGAATAATTTAATGTTAAAAATGATGTTAAGATGAATGATTATGATGATTCTATTTGTATCTTAGATTTTGTTTTGATTAATCTTGATGAAGAAGATACTCTTGATGATTCTAATGCTGAATATGAGACTATTGGTATTGATACTGACTTACCTAAAATTCTTTCAACACAATTTATAATTACACCTAGTATCGAACATCCTGATTTGAAAGAGGATCATTGGTTGGAATTGGCTATTATTCCTACTATGTTGGATATACTCCCTCTTGCAAGTTGCCCACCTTCCCTAAATTATATAGACCAAGATAGGGAGAGTAGGTGATACACTTGATTGGCTTGTCCTCCATGGTAGCCTTTTATGTGTTTGCCTGTTGTATTATGCTTCTCCCATAATGTGTTTTCTAAATGTTTGTTAGATTATTTTATACGACCATTGTTACTTTGTTGGTGCAAGGTGATAAATGAATTGAACCTGTTACACTATTCCTATATATGTATCTCTATTATTCTATATGTTGTTTTCATGTTATGTTGTACCTGTGCTATTGTTCATAGATGTTTTCCTTGTATAGTTTACTTGGATTTGCAACATGGTAGCACTGATTCTTTTTGGTCTCCATGTTGTGGTCTGAAAAGACTCTTCTTCATAACTCTTCCATTTTATTTCCTCCATTATGATTTTTGTTCTACTTTCATTAGGTAATGATGTCAATTCATTTGCAATAATATCATATATATTGTCTTATGATCATACTGACCCCACGATAGGTATATCCCTTCTATTTTCTCTCTATGTTTATGTGGTATTTCCCTTGATTTTTCTTCACTTGGGGGTAGCTCGTAGTGGAAATGTAATTAGTAGAGTTGTTTATGTTTCAGTTAAAGCCATTGCTCCTGTTAAAGTGTTAGCAATGACTTTAATATGGGGGCATATGCTTTGCTCACTTTTTTCATACACGCACTTCCAAAATATTTTCAAACTTAAAACTTTTTTCCCTTTATCAATTATAGACTAATTCTTAAAGCATGGATTTTTACCTTATATGATCTCTTGATCTCTCCAGTTTCAATTTACAAAGTTTTGATCCCTTAAGGTTGGAAGGTGTCCTTAAGACTAGATCTCTCTAGTTTTGGATTTTCTCTTTTAAAATAGAATATTCCCAAAGGTGAATCCTTGATGGGTTGACTAGTGAGTAGCCACATTCACTTGCTGGTTCAACTCCATATTTCTATTTGCACTGTTTCCTTGTGTGATTCATAATGGGACATAGGTTCTCATTGGGCAAGGTAATCACACCCTCTCTCTCTTTTTTATTGACTTTTGATGTCTCTCTTATTTTAATATTGGGATTGACAAAAACTTGAGTCTTTAGGGGCTGGAGGATTACTTTGTCCCTTTGATTTCAATAATATTATATTTTCTTTGTGATCTCCTTTACCAAGAGCTGGCCTTGAGTCAATACTCTTGCTAAAGTGGGGGCTAAATGTATCGTCATAAAATGGAAGCACTTCCATTTAGGACTAGTTCAGACCTCCAAGTAGGTGGTTTGGTGTCATGTCAAATGCATTGAATGGGTCTTTGACTTGGATCTGGTTTTTTCCTTGTCTTGCCTTGTTTTCTACTTCTCTTCTACTTGTTCCTGATATCTTGCTCCTAGATTTTGAGGTTCTTGACCTCAGGGTCAAGGTTGACCATCTACATTAAGGTTGAATTTGACCATGACCTAGGTCAAAGTTGACCTCGACCCTAACCTAGGTTAAGTTTTACCTTGACCCTGACCTAGGGTATAAATTTCAAATTTCAATGATTTCTTGATGTCGCAGTTTGGAAAGAATTATTTCTCACTTTCGAGTCGACTTTTTTGGACTCCAAAGTAGCGGCTCTTAAAAATATATTTAATATAGATCTATATATATGGGTATAGGCCTAGTTGGAATTTAATTCACCTATGTCATCCTCTCTATAAGTTTGTGCCCAAGACTTGTATATAAGAAAGCCTTTCTCCTCTCATTTTCTAAGCACACAAGAATTAAGATTTAAGATGAAGAATCTACACATAATCTATTGAAGTGATCATCCATATTTCAAGCACTCAAGAATTCAAGATTCAATTAATCAAGGAGATCCATTAATAGCCATTGAAGGATTCAAGCTCTATGGATCCCTCTTGTTGAAGATTTCTCCATCCATATCCATTCAAGCTTCTTCCTATTCCAAGATCCATTCAAGATTGGTGTTGAAGATCTAAAGGAAATTGATTTGAGACATCCTACATCTTATATTCTACATCCTACATCCATTTGGTGCATCTATACTTGTGGATCCAAGGATTTGAATCTTCCATAAGGGTTTCAACACAAGCAAAGTGAATTGTTATATTTACTTTGTTTATTACTGGTTTTTCAATTCTATTTTAAGGTTAATTCAAAAATTTGGTTTGACCAAGGTGAACCCCTCGCCCAAATAAACAAAACCATTTTTCTTGTAGGTACAGGTACAAAACAATGAAATATAGAGCTAATTCAGATACCCTTTTTGGCAAACTTTTAGGATCCATGAACAGATTTTCTCTCAAAGCAGCGCAGGTCAAGGTCGACATAAAGTGGTCAAGGTCAACCATGCTAAGAAAAGAAAAATATTTAAGGTTTTTCTCCATCTCAGTGTTTCTATTCTATATCCGGTTGTAGAATTTCCAAAAACTTAGTATAAACACCAGAAAACAACGATTTCCAGATCTGCTATACTTTAAGGTTAGTATCTGTCTTCAATTAATTTCAATTAAGGTTTTAATCTTTCCATATCTATTACACACTCTCCTCTCTTCTCCCATAAACAAAGAATTTAAGGTTTTCTTCTTTCTTCTTGTTTCCAATCGATTGATTCATTTATGCATTGACCATTTTCTTGTGGTTAATCAATTTGGATCTTTCCTTTATAAATTTTGGTCTATGAGGAGAATCTTACCTTCCCCAAATATTTCAAATGTAAAGAGCATCTCATCATTTTATATTTTCCTCTTTACAGTACTATTATGTGTCTTGTAGTTTTTTTTAATCTGAAGAATAGTAGCTTCATTATCCTTCCAAGCTCTAGGATGCATACCATGGAATTTATATACAATGTGGATATACATATTCATTAACAATGACCAAAACCTAAATTATTTTGACCTATCTCACTTTATCTACCTCAGGTTTTCCATAAATTGTTATGCAATTACTTCGCATAGGTTGTATTTGGTATTTTATTTCACCATTCTATATGTCATCATAATGACTCTAGCTAATACTAAGTTAGGTCAGTTATTGCAGTGGAGTTTGTAACCAAGAATCATAGAAACTTGTCTCACATCTTTCTGAAAGATGTCTTCTATGGTCATCGCCCTCTTATCACATCTAGAATGAGTTAGGGTTTCCACTTACTTCCTCATGTTCTTCTCCACAATAGTGATAACACCAGAATTGTCCAACCATTTATGTCATGAATCAATTCACTGCATATCTTCACAGGCTAATCTCCAATCTAGATAAATAGATCATGTACTCTAGTCAAGATAATTTAAATCCACTATTATTCATCGAATTCATATAGTTTTATCATTCACATAATGTTGAGATTCTCAAGATGAGAGAATTGATCCTTCAAATTTCCATCTTCCTTAATCATATCCTTCATCTCTTTTTAGATCTCAAAATATCCAAGAGGCTCAAATTTGGAATGTATGTATGCCCTAATATCCTCAACATATAGAAAACCATAGGGTGTTTGTGAAAATTCTCCTTTCATATCATCTTCAATGGATTTATAGTGATGTTTCTTAAACTTATATCTAGGTATTTTTTTGACATCAAAAATTAATAGAGTATCCATAATCAAAGCTCATAAATAATAATAAAAAATACCTCTTCTTTGATGAAACTATAAATTCGCGCTCAGTCAATCTCATCATGTCCTAGATGTCCTTCTTGTTTTATTGATCTCCTTCAACTTTTATTCGAATAGTGATTAGACCTGCTCAACTGATTAGAATTATACTTCTCCATGAAAGTATTGGAACATTTCCCAATAACCTTAACTTTGCAAGTGATCTAGTTGATTATTAATCTGGTGACACAAGATAGAGTGTGTATAGCTATGGGATCTGAGATATACATTTCAAATAAAATTTACATTCTCTCCATAAGCTCACAAAAGCTTATTCCACATAAATAGGGCTAGATGGTTTTTGTGCATTTCACCAAAACTTTGCCTAAGGCCATACTTGGCCATATAGGTTGATGTAAAAACATCAGGTGAGGGTTTAGTAGAAACTCGTGAACCTCCCTAAAACTTAGGCTCACTTTGATCCTTCTCTTTCCAACCCTTACCACTTTCTTTCACAAATTGATTGTCAAACTCTTCCATGTATTATGCGCTACTTTTTCCAACATCACCAACACTTTTCTCTATAACAATAGGTGGTGGTTTTCTGTTACCTATAGTACTGTTATACCTACAAAAATTTTATATATGTCCTTGATTGTTACATTTGTAAAAAGTAGGAGGTAATCTGTTGTGATTAACCTATAACATACGGTTCCTTGCAATGTCTCCAAATTTGTTCCATTTTTAATATATAATATTAGTTGTTCTTTCCTCTCTGATCTAGTCTTGTTTTGTATGAGATTGATCATGCTTTCTACATTCCGTCTTCTTGTGTCCATATTCATAGGAATTGAAAAATAACTAGAAAAGCGTTTATAAGAAACTTTACCTCTGCAATCTCTCTTCATGTGACCAATTTTGTTGCATCCAAAAATCTACCTCTAAAAGGTCTAATCTTCTCTCTAGCTTCTTCTTCAGTAAGTTTTTCTATATCTATCTTTTTTTTCAGATTTATTTTCTTAACAACTTTATCAAAGCCAAATCCTATAATATAACCTTTAGGATTCTATATTTTCCTCTGTTCATCAGTCTTGTCACTTCGTGCATGAATTTTTACAATGTGATTCTTAGCCTCAACAAGTTCTCCTTTAATGATTTGATTGTATTTCTCTAATTCATGATACTTGATCTTCTATCCATCAAGCTCAACCGACATATTTCCCTTCTGAATGTTTGTATTCTTTAGGATATCTTCAATTTTTGTTTTTCATCTCTCTGTTGTTGAATTTCATTATCCATTTGAAGAAAAGTAGTTTCATGTTCCTTCTTCAATGCTTCATTTTCTTGTTCAAGATGCTTGATCTGATTAGATAAATCATCATCAGATTCCTCTTTAATATTTTCCATAAAGTATTTCCTTTCATTCTTAGAAAGTTCAAGCTATTCCTTAAGCTTCTTGATGAAACTTTCATCTCTTCTTAATTTGAATTTCAAATCACCATTTTCAGCTTTAGCCTTATCAAGGTCTTCAAGTGTTACTTCAAAGTTCTCTTCCAAACTTGAATCCATTTGGAACTCCCTTAAGTTATTAGTTTTTAGACTCCTTAAAGGCAGCAAGCTATGATATCACTTGTTACAATTATGGTTACCATTGCACCAAAATGTCAACCTTTCAATGCCTGATACAACCAGTAGAATATGGAATCTACCAAAGGTGGTTACTCCCTTGTCACAAATCCCGAGGGGAGCACTGACCATTTTCCAACACCATCATTTGCTCATCAGAACTAAAATATTAAAATTGATCTATCAATCATGGAAATCTTATCTCTTTTATAGACACACTCCTCAAATCAATCTCTTATTCACAATTGGTGAATGTATCATTTGTCCATCATATTTCATTTATTTAAATAAATCTTCTAAAACTTATAATCTCCAAATAACTATGTCATGCGCAAAAGTTGGGCAAAAACACACGAACAAAAATTTTAAATAACACATTAAAATGAGATACTAAAACTACACGAGGGTAACAAGTGCACGCAAAAAGAGGTAGTTGACAGAAAGTCAACTAGAGTTGACCAAAGGTCAACTATACTCTGACAAAAGGGAAAGGTATGACTAGGGTTCACTTAAAACCAAAGGAAGAGTCATACACACAAATCGAGGCGGATTGACAAAAAGTCAACTAGGATTGACCACAAGTCAACCCTCTCAAAAAGGTATGAAACTGAAAACCTAAGGTTCCAGAGGTAGCGAGGAACAACTGGTTCAAATCTGGGATTGCGCGGACAAGTTTGACCAAGGTTGACTTTAAAGTCAACTGGTTCACAAGTCTGGTAAAAGATAGCATTAATCCCTAATCGATAGCTATAGCTAAGATAGGAAGTAAAAATGACCTTTAATAAATAATGTCGATATATCAACGTTAATGATAAAAAGAAGATTATTTCATAACTAATCTTAAATAAGATGGATTAAAAATATCATTTAAATCCCAATCTGATGAATAACATTAAAAATAATTATCTAACAAAAACAAATCTAACTATAAAGAAAATGCTAAATTAAAGTTAGATAATATACAAACCTAACATTTTAAATCAATTAATCTATATAAATGAACCTCTTAAATTAATAATATAACCAACTTTAAAAGAAAACAATATACATATATAATTTCATTTATATGAATTAAATACTTTTAAACCATTTAATCTAGTAATCAAATTT
>MU223442.1:1433250-1444458 GCA_018584345.1 Thuja plicata | reverse complement strand
AATAAATGAGTTTAGAGGCTCATTAATGATAGAAAATGACCCCTAACCCATAGGGTACCAAGTTGGGTGACTAAAACTGACCCCGGTTACCCTCTAGGAGTCCAAAATACCCTCTAAAACTTACCCTGAAGTTAACCTACGAAATTCTAAGTCAAAGAAACTCTAGAAACTTCTAACCATGGGGTAAACATGGGTACTACTCAAATATGACCTTAGTTAACCCTTGACTTAGCTTGGTTTCCCTTTACTAGCCATGTCCATAATAAATTACAACATTTGCCAAATTTGGCACATTAAATTAAAACATTAGACATGACTTGATAACATGAACATTTACTAATTTAATAACATACATGCAAACCACTTTTATGAAATAAACACATAACAATGAGGTCCATGTCTCTTTATATAGACAGGACCTTGGTAAGCACAGGTATATACATAGGTTCCAGTACTGGGTCCCCGATTTAGATCCATGGTCAACTCTTCCTGCACACTCAATGCACACATCAGTAGATCCAAAACACATGATATGAAACCGAACATAACGTCAATAATATAGGTAAGCATATAAACCACATTGCATTTAGAATTGAAGTATCCTAGCACTGGTTCCCTAAACCATTTCATCATATTACACTCATGCATTTAGATCCATATAAACATAAACATAAGTTGAAACCAAATCAAAACATAAATATCTCAAAAGTACCCTGATTACAAAATCAGGTGCTGAATATATAACACAGGATTCCACCGATCCTCAAAAGTATGAAAAGTCTTACTAATAGTCAAGTATGTGAAAGCATAAACTACTGAAATCATGAAAACAAAATAGTAAACTATAACAGTCTAGAGTAGGTCTCACAAACTACATGAAATTTATTATCCTCTAGAATTTTGTATAATTTGTTTATACTAACCATCAACTACCAAATTTTTTAAGTTGCATGAGAATTCAATAACCTCAATGAAAATTTGATTAATCATCATTTCCTCAAACTAGGCCAACAATACTTTTACCACCACATTGAGAGGCTCCATGGTGTTTATGTAGTGGTTACTGAAGCCTTCTCTCAAGATTGGAAAGATGGTGTCTTGTGTATTTATGGCCTTGAACTAGTAATTGAAATGAAGATCTTATTTCCAAGGTTTCTAATATGCTTATTGAGAGAAGAAACTTTTATAAAGATAAAAATTGTGCGAGCGAAGCATAGGAAAAAAATTTCCTTTGTAGTGAAAGCGAGAAGGTGAGCAAGAAAATTGTTGTGGTTTTTCAAAGAGATTCTCTCCCAAAACCATGGTCAAATGTTAGTGAGGTAATCATGCATTTCCTCACCATGGATGGTAAATATTTTAGCATTTTTAGTTATCACTTTATCATTTTGAATCATTTCCACCATAATGCGTGAGTGTCCCTCCCTTTTTATTTGGCATCTTCTTTGATTCATAGATTTAAATCCCATGAGGAAAACCCATCTTCCCCAATCTTGCATGAGAATTTAATCTTACTTATCATGGAATATGCAAAGGCTTTACATGTTGAGATAAATCCTATTCCTGAAATAGGGTTTGAGTTTAAGAAATATTCCTGGGTGCATTATAATGATGCCTCTTTGGAACATGAGGATGCTGATTAAGAGAATGAGGTCTTCCATATTTACAAGAATCAATGTCCTTCATCCTCTGGGTATAACAAGGATTTCCCTTTGGCATCTGTCCGTAATAATATTATTATGTCCAATGATGATGACCATGAATATCTCTCGCAGAATGAAGTTGTTCCTAACTCCCTAGATTTTTATGTTGATGTTAAAGGGAAAGAGATTTATATGGTTTCCAAGGGTAGTTCTAAAGGAAAAAAAAAATTTATTTTGGTCCCCCTTTGTTCATGACAGAAGAAAATCTTCTCAGTGTAAGAAAATCCTTAGTCCAACCACAGTTTCCCTGATTCCCAGGGTATGCATGTTGGAAATGTGGGGATTCATGTGTAGTTTTAGGATAGTCAAAATTAAATGGGCTCCTTTATGCCTGATAACCATATAATTAACATCAATGATAAAAAATTAATTAAGAATGAGAGTACCTTGTTTACTTGGTTAATAGTTTAGATTAATGCATTGAAAGAGAAAGTGTACCCTCCCACTAATAATTTGGATGATATTTTGGTGAATAATCAAACTGTTGTGAAGGGTATGAATGATCTTAAGGAGGATCATGAGTAGATAATTATGTTACTCAAGGATGCCTTAAGCCAAACTCAGGTTAAAATTAGATTTGTTGCTGCATTCAGTAAGAGTGCCATGGACAACACTAGTGCAGGGCTTAAGAAGCTCAATGAAAAAGTTGAGGCCCTTCAGGCTATGTTAAAAGGAAATTCTCCTTCACCTTCTAAAATTATTAAATTGGCTAGAAACATATATATCATGGAAACTGGGATGAGGAAGAAAGACAGATTTCCTACTCAGGACATTGAAGTTGATTCATAAGATACTGAGAAGACCATTATGCCAGGTCTAGTACTAGACTACGTAGTAAAGACAATCGTATGACTCTATTCATAACATTTTTAGTTGAAAGTTAAATATATAAATGTTGATATCGTTCAAAAGAATGAGAGTCTAGTAAAAAAAAATATAAGTTATTCTTGACATTTCTCCTCTATTTTTTGTTGCCCTTTCGCATCTATTTTGCATCTAGTTTGCATTTGGATCTTTTACTAAGATAGTTTTTCCTTTGTTTTTGTTATTCTTAGTTTTCTCATCCCTATAAAAGAAGTTTTCCTATAATCCAAAAAAAATTTACCACCACATACATCAATTTTTTTGGCACTATGATTCCTTCCACAGGCATGAGAAGAGTTATAGTCTTACATAGAGGTAATAATAAAATTAATGCTTTGCTTAATGAACATGAATTTAATCTTACTTGGTGAATTTTTTCACATATTGGATGAGATTGTTGATAGATTTTACTATTATTTGAATAAATATAACTATAATTTTTAGATCTCATCAAATAATTCAAGATGACATTTATAAAGAGAGGAAAAATGTAATGATTTTTTCATCTCACATATTTCACATCATTTGATCCTTGATCATCTAATCAAGAATTTGCATTCAGTTTGACAGAATTGAAATATTAGTTGTGTGTTATTGCAATGTAGCAACCTGGATGTCTATTTTATTATTTTGGCTAATTTTTTATAGATTAAAACACTAGAGAAAAAATAAAGTTTCAATAAAAAGGACATCTAAAACTAATCCATGAGTTCAATTGTAAGGAGAGGTTGTCCTTATTTATGTGTAATATCATTCAAGATGAAAGTCGCATTTTATTTTGTGAAAATTGGCTAAAATTAATTAAAAGACTCTATAGAGAATATTGGCAGTGTTGAAGGGATGTTGCTAAAGTAGATCAGTCAGGTGTGAAGAAACTCCCAGTTTGTAGAATAGATGTTACCCAAGTTGAAAGGGTGATGTACTTTCACAACTAGAAAAACTAACCCTACCATCAATGCAGAAGCCGACTATAGAAAAGGTGAATTTGATCTCAAAGAGGAGGCTGACGTCAAAGGGATTCATAGTCTAGCATGGGGAATCAAGGTTTATGATAAAATTTATATATATATTTCAATATAAAAGAGGAAGATAATATTCAAACACTATGGATAGAGGTCGATGAGATTAAAATATAATTATTTTCAATATGATTCTTTAGTACCACATTGACATCACTTAAAGATACTAGATCAGAAAAAGGTTAATTTAAAGGAAGAACATCGTGGATTTTGTGGAAACCACATAAACTATTCTAAGTCATCGATAAGTAGTAATGTGAGGAAGTTAGATCCAAGCCTTTGAAAAGGATATAATGTTTTTGAAAAAAAAATTAAAGTCTTGTATAAGAGGAGGGAAAGGGTGGACAGACAAAGGAGATGCTATGGCAAATTTTTAAAAAGAAGATCAACATAGAATGTCCTGTAGTAGGAGAGAAAGATGCCCAAGTTAGGGAAAAAATGAAACTATTAGATGATAATACATTGTTCTTGAGACCATGAAAATTATTTTTTGTTCAAATAATTAGTGGTTAAAATTAAGGGGGAGAACATTGGTCCCATAATTCATCCCACATGCTTGCGAAAAATCATAGTCTTATGTAGTCTTGCATGCAGCTAAAATTAAATTTATTAGTACATTCAAAAAAATAAATGTAATCTCACTTTGGAATTTTTTACATGTATTAAATGACATTTTTTATAGCTTTTACTACTACTTTGAGAGAGAGAGAGAGAGAGAGAGAGAGAGAGAGAGAGAGAGAGAGAGAGAGAGAGAGAGAGAGAGAGAGAGAGAGTNAGAGAGAGAGAGAGAGAGAGAGAGAGAGAGAGAGAGAGAGAGAGAGAGAGAGAGAGAATTTATCTTTCTTGCTTGTGTATCATATTTTCCTTGCCTCTCTATTTTCCTGCACCTATATATACGGCTACACAAATAGATGCATAATACAAAATTCATAGTTTATTACATACAAGATCGTAAGATAAGCTACATAAAAAACCTAGCTAAATCAATCATAAGGTATTTAAAACAAGTTTCGTAAAGAAATGCAAACTATGTATAATATTGGTTAGGGGTGGCAAGATCAAGGAAGAAACCAGAAGTACAAGACCTAAGGGCCAGACCTAATGCCTTGGGGGCTCATAATAGATGGCCTTGCCTACATAACTTGCAGAGACATCATAGTTTAGGTTTAAAATTAAGACCAATCTTTTAAAGGATGGTACAAGTTGTTACGCAACCCCTTTCTAGGGTGGAGTCCCTAGATAGTGTCTCCATTGGCTTCCACCCTCTTAGGTGAACAAGGATCAGATCCTAATTAGATTTTACCTACAAATAAGTTATACGTAGAACTCCTCATAAGGTTACCTACCCAACATTTCATAAATACGATGGAGAACTAATTCTTGTAAGATATTAAGGTCAACCATAATCATATTTACATAAGTCACATGATACATATGCTAAAGATTGAATAGTAGACAATAAAACATTAGAGCTACATAAAACTAAATACAACATGACATGGTAGTAAATAATAACCCACCCTTGAAGAGAGAGATCTATGGTACTTTTTCAATGTAGAAAGTGGAAGATGTTATTGGTCAATCTACATTACAACATTACATGATTTATTATTGTAAGCCCCCTATGACTTATGCATCTAGAAAATGAAACTATAAAGCTTATTACAATGTTAAAATAACCAACATGAGTTGAAACTGCATACATGAATTTCACTTTCTTGTTTGTGTATCATATTCTCCTTGCCTCTCTATTCCCTGCACCTAGATATATGATGCATGATATAAAATGTTGTGTTGGTGCAAGATATAATTTATCTAACATTAATCTAACACAAATAGATGCATGATATAAAATTCATAGTTTATTACATACAATATTGTAAGATAAGCTACATCAATAACTTAGCTAAATGAATTGTAAGGTATTTAAAACTAGTTTTGTAAAGAGATGCAAACTATGTAAAGTATTGGTACCAAGGGAAAAAGAGACCACAATTGTACCATTGAATTTCTGCCCATCTGGGCCTGCTAACACCATATGGAATGTGATGTGTTTATAGAAGAGATAACTACCTACAACTATATTTCATAGGGCATTTAAAACTAGTTTCGTAAAGAGATGCAAAGCATCTAAAATATTGGTAAGAGGTGGCAAGATCAAGGAATAAATCAAAAGTACAAGACCTAAGGGCCAGAACTAATGCCTCACGGGCTCATTATAGATGGCCTTGCCTACATAACTCATAGAGACATCATAGTTTAGGTTTAACTTTAAAAAGATTTTTTTAAAGGATGGTAGAAGTTGTATCAAGCCTCTTTATCCAAAGTGTATCAATGACATTTCTCTATTCACTAGAATCGAGGGTACATAATTTTCCCTGCATTGTTTGGGTATAGCACTCAATTTCTATACCAAATCAATGAAGGGAAACCTTTTGCACCCCTTATTTGATGAAGATAAAGGACATTGATCCCCTTTTGATAAATAGTCTTCAAGAAAGATAGATGGTATCCTACCATTTCTACTTGAAAAGTATTAGCAAGGAAAAAAGAGACCACAATTGTACCATTGAATTTCTGTCCATCTGGGCCTTCTCACACCATATGGAATGTGATGTGTTGATAGAAGAGATAACTACCTACAATGATATTTCATAAGGCATTTAAAAATAGTAATGTAAAGAGATGCAAACTATGTAAAATATTGGTAAGGGGTGGTAAGATCAATGAAGAACTCAAAAGTACAAGACCTATGGGAAAGATCTAATGCCTCAGGGGCTCATCATAGATTTCCTTGCCTATGTAACTCACAAAGACATCGTAGTTCAGGTTTAACTTTAAAACCAATCTTTTAAAGGATAGTTGAAGTGGTATCAAGCCTCTTTATCCAAAGGGTATCAATGGCATTTCTCTCTTCACTGGAATCAAGGGTGCAGAAGTTGCACTGCATCATTTGGGTATAGAACTCAATTTCTATACAAAATTGATGCAACACAACCTTCTCCACCCATTATTTGATAGAAAGGATCACCCAACTTCATAAAAAAAGAATGAAAATAGCCCAACTTAAAAGTAGAAGACATACAAACCTGTCTAGTGATCATATTGTGTTGAAAGTGGCACCTGATTTAATTGCAATGACTACAAACATTAAATTTTGCATCATTGTCAGACATCGTTGAAGCAGGATCAAACTCCACCTTCATCACAATATGATCACTAAATATGTTTGTATGTCTTCTACTTTTAAGTTGGGATGTTTCTGTTTTTGTTTTATGAAGTTGGGTGATCCTTGCCAATGTCTTTGAGGTTGAATCCAGTATGCTCATGTATGATCCAGAACTTGTAAGGAAGGAAAAGATGGGGTTAGATCCAAAGGATATAATCAATGCCTAGAACCATATTACTAATCCTCATCTACAATTATGCATGTGCATAGTCAAGTCATACACTTCTAAAAGGAATAAGGATAAAATTTACAAAAACCCATCCAAGATTTAGAAAATCATAACGAAGTCATAAAAAACAATAAGTTCATGAGTTTATCAAAATATGTCCAACATATCTACATGAAATTCTAAAAAAGTTTTAGTATCTACAATAGCCCTCTTTTAATCACATTTATGCATATGGTCCCAACAAAGTAGTGCACAAACTACACAAAGAAGGCATCACAGAAACATGATTTCTACTTTCACCATTGAAGCAATCTCGGTGGCACTAGCTGCCTCTCGATCCTTGCATAAGTTAAACTCATTTCCTACATCAAGTATAGACGTAGATGAGGTATATTTAAATGTGGTTTCATCGACCCACCAAAAGTATTGACATCCACTATTTCCCTACAATATCAAATCTACATCAGTTCTTCCTAAAATAATTACTTGTCACATTACTTTTAAACATAAAATATAATTCCATATCCATAACTTTTTCCTATTTGGTAAACCCCAAAATTCACGCCCATGATTACTTGTTGTGCTGACGTCTTCCACACAGAAGGGCCAACACCACATTGACACATAGGCACATTGACCGAAGCTATCAACGCTATATCAATAAATATTGCACCTCAAATGACTTGTAAGATGATGCACCAACATTAGGGTATGAAATAGGTGTGAATAAGTTTCCAAAAGATTCATTATCTTCTAGCTGGAACAAGAAATCAATGAACCAAAAATATGTAGAATTTCTTGATCAACCACTCTAATAACTCCATCAAACTCAAACACTTGCACCTCTACTCTTTCATATTCACATTACACTAACTTCACATTTTATCCCAATATTATCCAAGTTAAACCACACCCTAATTTAACCATCTACACATCTATATATATCAACTTGATCATTCAAAATTATAATTAGGTCAACCATAGTAGAGATAAGCATCATTTACATAAAGTTGGCCATGACAAATATATACACTCAATGAGGTCCACCTAAGGAGATAAAGGGAGCCCAAATGCATCACAACATATTTCCCACAAATAATTTAATCAAAGAACAAGCACTTAAACACTCTCCAAAGTTGGCGCCAGATGTAATGTGTATCCAAGCATAGGAACACATTAACAAGTAAGCCCAAAGATAACATTTGATGCACATAAATCCATGAAAATAATAAAAAACCATGAAAATATTCATATCAACCTCTTAAGTCTTCCTCAAAAATATGTTCAAACTAATAATTCATAAATCAAATCACTATAATCAACGAATTTGGCCAAAGACCAACATAGACTACAATATCACACTCTAAACAACATAAATTCACTTGCATAGAAAACCAACATAAGATATTAAAACTCGAACACTGGACAAATATTGGGAATATTATTTTAGAATGTAAGAAGCACAACACTTTTCATCTATCAAGGATGGATAGTGAAATGAAGAAGATACTAGTAAATGGGATTCACCTCAAGCACTACTTCTAAGGTATGATCAAGCTTTGTACATATAAAATAAAATTTTAGATGGTAAATAAGTACTATGAAAGAATAGATTAGTTCCATTTTTCATTTCCCTAAGTGTTGGTTACATGTTTAGTTTGTTATTTATAAGTTTTGGTAGAGCTGGAGGTGAGATGTAGCTCGTATAATGAACTATAGTTGGATGAGTTAGGAATCCATCATATGAAGGTGTAAATACATGTATTCACTGCCACACATCATACATTACCTCTCATACAAATCTAATTAATTAAAATAGTTTTCAAAAGAGGCGTACTTTTTATTTCTCTCTTCTAGTTCATCAAGTAGTATTTATGACTCATGGTAGTGAGTCTATTTGTTCACTATCAAAAAGCATACACATGTATCAAATTAATTAGAAGTGGTTTCAGTCTAAAAGTGTGTTATAATAGTTAATAGGAATGTCTTTTGAAATTTTTTATGAAGTATTAATGAATTTGTGCCCTAAGTATATTATAGGCAATTGGTTAGATATTCTTAGTAGGCAAGCATTACACATATGTTGCTAGAAATGTTACCCTTTTTATTTTCCATCTTAAAAAAAGTGAAGATGGTTAGGTTTTGTAGTTTTAAGGGGTGTATTTTTGAAATTGCTAAGTATTTTACCAAATTTGATAGTATCTAATTAAGAACAAACAAAATGCAATAAGAGTATCTAATATCCCACACTAGCCATGGGCTTGAATGGTTGAATACTATATACAAAACAACTATACAAATGAACAATAAAAATATGATGAGAAGAGCAGTCCATCATTGCCTAGAAGTAGAAACCATGAATCTTGTTCTTAATGACCATTTCCTCGAGATACCTTGCCCCGTTGCTCTAGATGTGCCTTCAAGAAGTGGTTAATTTTTTTGTTAAAGCTCTAAATGTTGAGCAAATCATAAGAAATCATCAACAAACATTATAGTCTTTCATATGGCATTATAAAAGTCAAACCCAAACATTAGATGAGAAAGAAATCAAAGAACTGATCAGATCATCATTTTTTTATCTAATATGTTTGTTTCATGTGCAAGAATAGATACACATTCATTCATATTTTAGAATGATGGATTAAGTGGGCTCCCAAAAGGGTTGATTCCAACATGTTTCTATCCTTATTCAAAACTTTTTTAATCAAGTCAAGGTGTCCTTCCTTGCATCAGACATGTCATCGTAGTCCAACCAAGGAGATACAAGCATTATTCATAATAGTAAATCTTTATGATTCACTATTACAAAATTTCCTCAATGGGACTAAGGTGATATGGATGATGTAGTCACCCTAACATAATTAGCAAGATTCCAAAATAAAGACTCGCAAATATAGTGCTACATATAGCTACGAGATCAGTAAATAGAGACCTAAGAGGTATAGAGAATCGATAAGTGCATGAAAGAGTTTGAAATTTCAAAGGACAACAAGTATCCATCAAGGGTGTCCTTTCTTGCAAGTTACACAAATTCATTCAATGATAATTTTGTTTCAAAAATCTCATGTACATTATTTAGGATAGTGGCAATGTTTAGATCAAATAACAACATTAAGGCACTATTTTCAACATTTCAATGATAGTAAGGAAGAATAAAGAAGAATATTCATTTACTGATAAATCACAGTCATATGTTTGAGGAAAAATGATTCTTAGGTTAGCTTGCAGAGAGAAATGGTAGTGATGTCAATCTATAGAATATAGTTGAAATGAGAAAAACAATGTGAAAATGAAGCATCTCTTACTAAACACACTACTATAATAGAATGAGAAACAAAAAAGAAAATGCCATACATATACAGTGAAAAACATGCTGCAATTCAAAGGATAGAAAAAAAACATACTCTCAAATGTATCAAGATAGTACTATTATGAAGGAACATATACATGACCAAAAAAATGAAAATCTCAATAGAATATTTAAACAAAGATGCTACTTCATGTTAGATAATTGTCATGTATCAAGAACATAAAATTCAAATTATGTATTAAATATCGCTATTTTCACCATGTTTGGATCAACATGATAGAAAATATATTACAACTACAAGAGTGCTAGATAAATGTATGTAATGTCCCCATTTTGGAGGTAATTTGATTTAATTAATTTAATTAATTAAGTTGTCCAAAATAACGAATATTTTATGAGGATGACTAATTAATTATTTTAATTAAATAAATAAGTGGTATTAGGTTAATTATTTATAAAGTTATCAAATAAATAAATATTAAAAGTTAACTTTCTATTTAATTTATTTAATAAAGTGGCTTGAATTATAAAATATTTTATAAAGTCACTTGATAAATAAAATAAAATAAGGTTCTACAAGTTTCTGGAGAAAGTGGATAAAAAAGAATAAATAGGCATCTTGGGCTTCATTCTAACCATCCGGATTTGTTGTTGATGTTGTTGTTTGTTGTTGATGTGCATTGTGGAGCCTAGGGTTTTTGCAGTAGTCACAATTGGCCATTGAGAATGAAAACTCTTAATTGGTAGGCAATTTTGAGGGTGTGAAATATCACTTGAATTATTGCAGCTAGGAGAAAGTTACTTCAGACTTTCATTTATGCTTCATTGGTTAAAATTTTGTGGCCTTTGGCCAAGTTTTTGGATGGTTCAATTTGAGGAATTGTTGAAGACATTTTGGTGATCAAAGTCTTCATCTT